>JAQBSW010002174.1:0-109533 GCA_029291075.1 Eudiplozoon nipponicum | reverse complement strand
ATCGGAATTGTATTAGGTAATTTATAAGAGCTTATATTCTAATATGACAATCGATGGGTGTTTAATTTCAAATTTTGTCAAACGTGATCAACATTAATGTTACGCTAAATGACACAACTATAAACCTACCAATTTTGCGCCACGTAACGTCTTCATAAAAAAATTTCTAACATTCATTCTTAGGCACCTCATTGTGATAATGCCTAATCCTATTGATGACCATAAATTCGTATGCAATTTCAAGTACCCTTATCAACATCATTATTAAAAGGATTATTTATATTATTTTAGCCTATATTTATTTAGCGAGTGATAACTTGTATTAATTAATCTTCGTTTTAGACATAGAATGCCAAATATTCAATAAATTTGAAGATTAATATTTCTAGAAAGCTTTTTTTATAGGCAAAAAAAGTCTGATGAGATCAACAGTATAAACTTTGCCAGTAAATTGCACAAAGAATGCAAATGGCGTACTGCTAAGATATTGGGAAATATATTAGCAATCTGACACAATTTCTGATATATATTTTAAGAACGTTTACATGATTATGATTACATTTTTTCACCACATCAGATAGTGAAACCAATTAATCCAATATACCAACTTCACCATTATTAGGAACTGTTCAAGTACTGTTTAGTATATATATTAGAGCGCACACCAACCAGGACACATCTGTTTCGGATTCTGGGAATCTATGGACAGTGTCAATCGTGCTGTATACAAAACTCAACTTGGCGCTATATACAACTGAAAATTATTTGGTTTGCTTTTGTTTCAGGTGGATCCTATTTCTAAGCTCTTAAGACATCTAGATCTACATAGTCGCCAGAGATCTCTCATTATACAACAAATGCCATTTCAGTTTGCTTCCCACGCTTGGCAAATTCTAGAAAATATTTCAAATATTTCCAAAAAGGACGAAACCGTGCAACTGGACGAAATTACTTTTCTACCTGATACAATGTTTTTTTAAACTGACAACATCGAAAACCTGTCAGTGTTTTCTCATATCAATCCAACTTTCCCACGTCGCAGGACGCCTGTTGTACAATGACATTCCGCGGTGCTTGTTAGAACTTCATATATAAACAGTTTCCTAATAGATTTGATATATAGAAAAAACTATCTAAAAATATAAACTGACATATAACCTCAAATTAGGTGTATTATGCTGTGCGGGGGGTCCAGTGGATAAACTCCAATACACTGATATGAATGTGACCCGATTGGAGTCCCGTCCGGTTTAAATTCTGAATACTACTTGAAGATATCCGACTGAGGAGGAATATGCGCTTCTGAATGAATCACCTTTACAAATAATTAAAAGCGATTGCGGAGAACATGGATATACCAGGCTGAATAAGATTACTTAACTTGCTTTAAGGGTGTGTCTAACGTTTGGTGTATTATTGTCAAGATTACTTAGCATAAAGGAATGAAGACGTGACTAATAAATAAGTACACAAACAGAAACATCAGATTTAACGAAACGGGCCCACTCCCAATTGACAAGAATTTGAATTTTCATTCATATTTTTTCTTGGAAATAAAATATTTATTCCGAAAATAAGAAAACTTTACCCGACATTTTAAATATTTGGTTTCGTTTAGTTATATATGACTAAATTATTGCGCCAATTTCGCTACATATCTACTTTGAACAGATAATAAAGATAAAAGATTTATATGAAGAAGCCAATTAAAGACTGAGTCCGAAATTCTCCATGGCGAGTGGAATATTTATTTTATTTACATTTCCCCGAAAAGCTCGATCAAAAGATAAAAAAGGCTTTTTAAATTGGATTCGTGTAGGCGCTATGTATTCAAGTATTTTTCAAATCTATATTTAAAACATCTTCAGTTATTTTTTTACATACAGCTAGATATCACTTTATACCCCACCTTGTTTGAAAATGCTACTATATTCTTTATTTGTAATATATATTTCGTCTTATTATTTTTGGCAAAACTCAACTCCAAGGTAAAATCTGGGAACTTTAATTGTCACGTGTTTGACAGCAAGAGGATAAAGTGTGATTAAACACACATAATAGACGACAAACATGAAGAGGCAAGAGTATATGTTTGGAGATTTCGCGTCCACACATAGACACGCAAGCCCAAAACATTCCCAGTTTATATTACAAAACATGCACGTAATTCATTTTTTTATTAAATTACAAATGCATAATAATGAACTAAAAATTATACATGTGACAGTTTTCTTTTCAGAAGGTAATTGCACAAATGCCTGAGAATGTATGAGTAATGCTTCCACTTGTTTACCGCCATTCTGATATCAGCAAACTATATTGAGCTAAAAATAATTTAAAAATGAACAAACACCCCAACACCGTCAAATTTTATTGCTATCCAGTCAAATGACGAAATTACGCAAGCTTATTTGTTTCGTGGCCAAAAAATATACACGGATCATACTTTAAAAGCTGACCTTAATAGAATTATACTCTCTCTCTCTATATATATATATATATATATATATATACGTGTTTGTATATATACACTGATGAACATGAAATATGACACCCAACCCCTGCAGTCTCATAAATGTTTTAATTGACTGTGAGGTTAGATTTCTAAAATTTGAAATAAAACGCGACTAGCAATTTCTAGTTGTCTGTTTTGGTACTCGTGATGTGTTAATAAAATGCACACAAATAACAGATAACTAAAAAGTTTACTTTAAAAAATATTGCGTTAGCAGATTCATTATTTAAATATAATCATGATTTTTTATGCTTATTATTTCAAGATCGTAAAATCCCATTAACTGACAATTTTCTGCCATCCAGGAAAGCCCCTCTTCGTGAATTGTGTGCCAACAGCGAAATTTTAAAAAAAATAATGCTAATTTATTTTACAACATAATGTTCCTTAAATGTCGTTATTTAATCATACTCTATCTGAGTCATTAACAACGAAGACAATGGAGTACACATAAAGCATTCTCAGATTGTCTAAGGATATTTATCATTCAAATGAAAGTTATTGCTTATCTGATGCAATCTTAGTAATATTTATGAGATTCATCAGTAAGGAGACACGAAACTGTTTAGACGAAATTTTCCACTCGTTGCATTGCTTGCCTAGGCTGGAGGTGGTGAGCGAAGAGTTGCGAAATAATTTCAAAAATTAGAGATGAAGAAAGTGGACAGCAAACAAAATATGCTTCATTAAAATAGCAGGGGTCCGACAAATGAAATGAGGAAACAATTATTCAAATTCTTTAATCTGGTCATGCAAGTTTGTAATTAAACATGTTGTGGATATTTATACACATAAATAACACACTTCTATTTAGTATATATATATATATATATATATATATATATATATATATATATATATATATATATATATGTCTACACCCCGTACAGTTTATATTTATTTAGCCTTGCCTATCCTGCATTGATCATTGTTCACAAATAAATACAACAAAGTTGGACGAGAATAGTCCATTTTCCATAATTTGGGTGAAAGTTCAACTTGTATTCAAAATTCCTGAAAATTCGGAAATATTTCGGCATATTCTAATTCAAAAAAATCTCCGGACAAACAGTATAAATACGGCTTCAGTGTCACGGGACCATTGAGAACCCATCAATTATTTAATAAAAGCTAGCTGTGATCTTGAAAAGTAAAAAAAGTCCAGATTTTACTCACCTACGAGTGCTATCAATTGTCGCGCAATCGTCAATTGTGGTGTCAGCCTGAAGACGAAGCCAAAAATTAAGCTTCGGAACATTGCCCCAGCAATTCATATGTGATCTTAATTTTCACCATTTTAGTACACTTCGTGTTGAAATCTTCATATTGGTGGTATTCAGTTGTACACATCTATCAAAGGTACTTTCTCGTCGTGCATATGGAATTGAGTATAGCAAAATGTCCGACCATGTTAGTAGCCGACGTTGCGTTCACATGTTTATATCAAAAGATCATTATATTTCACGCAGGAATTCTGCATTACTCCTTAATGCAATAAACCTCTCAATTTCTCCTACGAAATGTATGCATAAATACTTCTCTGTAATAATCGTTGAATGGATAATCAATTTAAATTTTATTGACATTATTATTTTAATTTTTTGCAGCAATTACCTTTTCTTAATTTTCAAACTTAAAACAAACGAAAACATTTTATAAGCCTGTCGTGCTCTCTCGAAAAGCCGCAATTAATTACAAAGTCTGGTGCAAATTAAGTGTAATCTTTCGCTGTCATTGTACGAGTGAATTTCAACCGAAAAAGTAAAAAACGAAATTGTACAAATAAAATGCAATTAAATAGTAAAACATAAATTTGTTAAATGGATCGCCCTAATAACAGTGCGCTTGTCATCATAATTATTAAGCCTTACCAGAACATTTAATTATTAGGGCGCGTCCTTTTTTATGTATTGTCATGCAGTATTCAGAAAAATAGGACACGTACAAGCAATATCAAGTTTTTAGTATCTACAAAAACACCTTATATGCCATTTTAGACCTAAAGGGAACAATCGGTTAAATAGGTATAATGAAGAAAATTAATTTTGTACAACCCTTTGCTTAGTATATAAGGAAATACCTCTTAGAGATTAACCTGAAAAAAGGCGATTAGATTCTGATTACAAAAAGAATTTCAATATCTGAGACAAAAGTAGTTTTCTATAAACATTAAAATCCAAGAATGAAAGTTTTATTTAGAAAATGCAAAAATTGTGCTTAATCAATTTATGTTTACGCGTAGTATTTAGAAGAAAAAGTTCATTTTCTCTGCGAAAAATTAAACTCTACATGTGAAGGCTACAATTTCGCGTAGGAAATCAAAATAATTAACCTATTAGTCACATTTGACTTTGAATATTTTCGGAATGCTTTCACTTTTTTATTCTTTATTAGAAGGTATTTTTAAAATATATTTATTTCGTCTGAATCTATAATTGAAAATATTATACTGGAAGAGATTGATCAGAACGTTTACCTTGCTGTAGCTTTCAGTTTAATAGTATATTAATTTTCTATTATTATTCCCTGTCGGATAATCACTTAGGATTTTCATTTTCGAGTTTAATCCGATGGTAATATTCTATATTTATCCTCTTCCAAGTTTGGGCTTAAGTGTAATTTGTTCATAATATTGAAAATAAATAACCAATTATACATATCAATATTTGAATTAGGTGGAAGTTAGTATGATGATATTTCTGTTGATTTTTTCAGCTGTTGTAGATGGAATTGGTGCTGTTGGCGCCTTCGTCTGTGCCGGTCACATTTTGAGACTGCTGTCAAAATCGCCAATTTTCCTGATCTTTGAGATAATCAGGTGTATGCTTTTTAAATTTTAATGATAAACAAACGTTCGTTCTTCTCACCATGATCTTGGTGTTTTGGAACAGGTTGGTCCTCTATCTCATGCTATCCTTGATACTGATGTGGGTTTTTATACAGTTTAGTTGAACTTTTTGTTATTACTAATGCTATTGTTCATTGATGCATTGATTTCTTGCCGGTCACTGTAGTTACGCGTTTAATAGCAATGGTGAATAATCAATATTTCGTAAAACATTTTTACTTTCTCTCTTAAAATTGTAGTTATTCGTGTGGATGATTTATATAATATGTTTAAATTTTAACAGACGTTTTTTATGCTGATTTTTCTTGTTTTTCGGTTTGCTTGGTTTAAACATGTATTTTGTGGTTAATTTTAGTCAGTTTGATTATGATTTTGGCGTCACTATTTCTAGTTCTAGGATTGATTATGTTTGATTAATTTGCTATTGCTAAAGGTGTTGTCAAGGTTGATGCTTATCAAATTGTTTAGAATGATACTGATGATTATCATGACGATAAGATGTATAATTATGAATTTAAAATTGATGATGTTGATGATGATGATTATGATTATTATTACTATTATTATTATTATCATTATTATTATAAGGAAAATGATGTTGTTCAGGATAATAATGTTGGTAATACTGATGATGATAATGATGACGATTATTAAGATGATAATGAAGATGCACTACTTTAAGTTGCGTTTGTTGAAAATGAATTTCTAACTTAATTTTGCGTCGATTATAAGGGTTTTTGCTTTTGCTTTTAATGAAACAGATAAAAATAAGTTTGTACTACATTTAATGACGACGTTGTAGTTGTTTTTGTTGTTGTTTATGATGAATGTGATGACGATGATGATTATACAAAAATAATGATTATTCTTTCCGTGAAGCCTTTCTTATCGGTGGCTACTATTTTCAAATATGCTGATTTTGCGGGAAATATTCTTCTTTAAATTTTTATTGTACTTGGTTAACTTAGGTGTTTGTGTTGAATATTTCATGCTTCATTTTTTTGCGATTTTGAAAGGAGGAGCATTTTTAACTCGATTCTGTAGTAGATCGGCCATTAGATGTCTTCCACAAGAAGGGGTTACGGTGCTTTTCAATTGGTTGTTGATGAATTTTTGTTGTGTGCAATCAAGCCAGTAGATCCTGGTACTGATAAATTGGCTTAGATTGGTGTTGCAGTTAACATGGTTTTATAGATAGTTAAGTTTGTTTTTGTTTTTTGTTATTTTTTCTTCTTGCAATAATGTAAATTGGGGTAAGCGCTAATTTGATGTATACATTTCAGTTATTTGTGAAGAATTTGTTATTCAATAGCCTGATGTTGCTTCTGTACTTTAGCTTGAAGATGGGTTTGACGCGATTAACTTACAGATTTTTTCTGTTGCTGATCACGGGACTATCGACTATTTCTTTACCCACAATTTTATATACGTACAATATTTTACGATGCTATCTAACATTCATCGAAGCCAAATTGTCCAAAACTAAAAATCAGTCACCATTTCGTGAAATCCATAATTTCCTTTTAAAATTTTAAGTGACTCGTCGATAAGCTCAATCTTATTCATTGGCATTTAGGCCAACAGGACATAGCTACGTCAAAATATATTCCACATGTGAAATGAAAATTTATTTTTAGTGTTCTGTTTTAAGAGGACATTTGTATAGTAGGTCGAAGCAAAGCCTATTGTTAGTAAAATTATCCAGACGTATATGGCAGTTTTTTAGAATGTTCCTAATTGATACTTCGTCGAAAAATGTCTGAAACGATAAAATACGCAAAGCCTTTACTCATAGTCTTGGCAAGTTTATGTATGCAAGCAAACGGCTCTGTACATACATATTGTCATAAATTTAATTTAAGCAAATTATTTCAGAAACGCATGCACATAGCTTCTAAAATCAAACCGAAGCATATTCGTGCCAAGTTTTATAACAACTTTTATGCCTTAACTCCTCATTGTTTACTGAAAAGTTACTTTGCCTTAGTAGCTATTTCAGAATAATTTCACTGAATTTGACAGTATACAAATGTGCGTGTGACTCTATCTTATTCAATTTACTGCCTGAATGGAAAAGCAGATTTGAACCAAGCGAACTTATTTCAAGAGCTTGGAACTTCGCTGTTTGTCTACATTAACTTTTTTTGCACAATCTCAAACAGTGCCTGCTAACTAGATTTGGTGTGCAGCGTTTGTTAAAGCAGGCAAGTGTAGGTAAGCAACGAGCAATTTCACATACTCCTGTGACATGTGTGCTGTGAACAGATTGCACTAAAGCATGTTTAAAAGTAACATTGATTTTAATGTTGATGTTGATTTTTGTAACACGGATGACAGCAACACATCAAATTACATTGAGCCAGCAACGGGACTAGATTAATTGATATGAACAAATATAGCAAAAAACGTTATAGTGACGACATAAATTTTTAAATTTTAATTTTGGAAAAACTTTCTGTTTGGTTTTTAATATTATTAAATATTTATGCATTACAGTATATCCTTGAATTCCGATCAACAAAATATTAATCATTATTTACGGATATAGTCAATGTTTTAAACAACATTAGCTATTGTGTGTTTTGTGTTGCGCAACTAGTAAAAATTATTTCAAACATGTCCAGAACGATAAACCAAAGACAGCATGAACGGAAAATATAATCTCTTGCACATTCGTTTCGTGCTTACTGGCGACTCATCAGTAGGAGCCGGTATTACGTCCTTTACCCACTATATATTTGGGTGAGGAAGGTTGGAAAAGAGGACGGTAAAATCTCCTGGACGAATGTATAAACCTGAAAAAGTGAAGCTAACTTCATGTAAAGTCACGACAAAGCGATTTTAACGCTAACTCACTCTATCTATAATATATACCGAGACTGTAAAGGTTCCCAACACTATGGTTATTGTGTCAGCACCCGATACCAACACTACAATTGCTGAAAAGTTACACGGTTGCCAGGTCGGTACATGATATAAAACGATGGATTAAAGGTATGCTATAGTTCACCAAAATTGAGATTTACAACTATTTCTGAACTCTTGTGATTCCAGTGAATTCATAGATTCTGGCCTTGATCATTACCAGTTATCAAATTTCGCGGTAATCATGAATTCATTCAATTAAATATATAACAATAAGATACTTTTTGTGGTGGAGAACTAATAAAAATGAAATTGGGTATTAGGTGTTGAGCACCTAGTAACATATATGTTAAAATATAAACAGTAGTATAAACAAAAGACAGGATGAACGGAAGGTATAATCTGTTGCACATTCAATTCTTGAACTAATTTGTTACCAGGTACGCAACATCTAATTCACAATTGCGTATATATATCTGATCTTGGCCGCAAAAAATGTCTAACTTTTACATAAAATATTAGGTGGAATATTCCGGCTTAATGTAGCGTAAAATAATGTGATTCATTTGTGCTAAATCGTGGAAAGATTGTAATACAATTACAAATTAATTCAATAAAAGTCATTAAAACTCAGTTTTAAATTAAAAATTATAAAAATAACCGACCAAGCGTTAATTTGAGATACATTATTAATATGGCAAATATGTCCATTAAGAATTTAGTATCAGCTATACAATTGCCATTTTTCCGCAAAATGTATTATAAAAGGACTATTTAAACCTTGAAAAGCCTGTTATAATAAAAGCCTTTTCTTTGACAGACGTCGAAATACGACTTTGATATTCCTTATATTTTAGGAAAATGATCGGTAGAAATATTATTTTAAATATCCTAACTCAAAGGTCATCTGGAATTGCGGAAACTTCAAAAGAAATAACAAGCCGGAAAGGCGCATCGGCTAAAGGAAAAATAGACAGAATTTTCGGTTCAAACAACTATATTGATTAAATGTGGATTTACATTGCGCGGTGTTGTCCTTCTTGTATTTGATCCTTCCGCCCTTATCTTGTGCGGGACAATTGATAGCAATCTTAAGTCCGTTAAATCTTGAAACCTTTACATTTCCAGGTGCACTGATTGTTGGCCTTGATTGATGGGTTCTCATTGTCCATTCACTTTGAAGTTTTCCATCAGCTGCTGGTCTGCAAATGACGTTGAAAACCGATTTTCTAATATTTTCCTAATTTTCAGGACGTCATTTACAGTCTCATCTTCAGGGTTGACAACATACTCACAGAAAAATCAATTTGTTTAAAGTGAGCAACAAGTCCCTGAAAATGGGTTTGTAAATGAAGTACTGAAAATTCGGAAATAATCAAAAATTCTTGTTCCAACGTCATTTACAGACACGCCGCTGATGAAAGGCTTCATAAGCAAGGGACAAGTGAGACCCTTCAATCAAGGCCAAAAGTCGATGTACCCGGAAATGTAAAGAATCCAAGATTTTATGAACATAAGTGTGCTATCAATTGTCCGCACAAGAAAAGTATGGAAGAATTTTTTTTAAATCTATATCGACTATTTATGCCATTAGGCTTATTTGTAAATATTGCTCAAAATAAATTTGGGTGTTTATCTTTTTTATTTGAATCATGATAAGGATTTTTGAGAATTCTGCACAAGAAAAGGTTCATTCCAGCCTCAGCAACCTTGAATAAATGCTTCATCCTGGATGGAGACAAACAAATTATATTCTTTAAATTAATTTACTAGCTAGAAATAAACGACAATCAAATAGTATCTAACCAGTCTCACATCATATTAAACTATCGTCAGTCGTCCCAAATTACTCTTTTCTACTTTATAATACTATTCTTATCAGAGCACGATGGCAAACTGTCTAGGACAGAACCACAATACTTATATAATTAACGCAAACTTATATATGAGGATTAAATTTCCGCAGTATTAAATACATTTAATTTAACAAGAAATGTAATCTGCACAATATATGATGGGATTATAGCTATGTTATATGGTTGATTAATTATAATGGGATTGGTGCTTATTCTCAGTTCGTCAACTTCATTTTACGAATTATTTTTGCTTTCACGAAATAAATTATTGTCAAACAATATAATTTACAAACAAAGTATATCTTATACGTTGTTGTACCTTGCGCAGTGCTGTTGATAGTTGCTTCTTGCGGATTTTGCTTGTGCAGAACAATTGGTAGTACTCGTGGGTCGGTAAAATCTTGAATCCTTTACATTTCCAGGTGCACAGTTGGCGTTTGGTATTGATTGATGGGTTCTCAATTGCCCGTTCACTATAAAACCGCCAATGAGCTGCTTGTCTGAAAATGACGTTGGAACCAGATTTTACGCATTTTTCCGTATTTTCTGGACTTCATTCCCAGTCCCATCTTCATGGTTGACACCATACTCACAGTGAAAAAACAACTTTTGGAATGTGCGTTATCCTCATTCAAGAGAGATCTATTTATATTTATTTTAATTCTGCAATACTCGTAGAAGTAAAGCAAACGTAGATATGAGGCTTCTATCTCCAACAGTATTAAATACATTGCATTTAACAAGAATTGTCGACTGCACAATTTGTAGTGGTAGTTTTGCTATTTTGTGTGGTTGATTAGATACGATGGGATTGGTGCTAATTCTAAGCTCATCGGTTGGATTTTAAAAAAATTATTATTACTTCCACGAAATAAATTGTTATCAAATTGTATGATTTAAAAACAAATTGTATTTTACAGGATAAACTGCTTGGTTAAACTTTCCACAGACTCATATTAAAGCATTTATACCTCTTCATATTGTTATCAGAAAAAAATCACAAGTGTAATTGATAAACATTTGCACAAAAATAAAAGATTAAACATATGCTAGCACAATATTTTAGGCATAAAATATGAAATATTTTGTTAAGCAAAATAAAAATACCAGAAATATTTCTAGCAACTTTTATTTAAAACCCCGAATGTGGCTACATCTGAAACCAAATACAAAGAAATTTACAAGTACTATGATATTCATTGCTCCTTGTGCAAAGAACTGTTAAAATAATTAGTATTATCCTAAAAATTATATTTTATAAAATCCTTAAATAATGCAAGACTGAATCTTACATTTACAATTATGTTGTTGTAATTCTTGAAATTTGTATTTACCCTCAAAACTATCCATTATTTCAAAGTTGAAATAATTTTACAATTTTTATATGAAAGATATAAGTCGTTATACAAAAATAAATGCTGCAAAAATGATTAAATACATTATATCAACTACTAACTTATAAGGAAAATATATTTGCAATAATATTTTTCAAGTGTTTATTCGGTGTCCTTTAATTATGTCATGTCGAGTCTACTCCGATTAACATTGAAGCGAACAACTTTTATGGGGTTGGGATGTATTCCTTGCTTATTTATTTAATTTCTAAAGTAAGTCTTCTAATAATTTCTTACTGCTTTTTAAAATATCACAATATTTGAAGATATCAAGTTTTGGGGATTTTAAAAGGCTTATTTAGTCTATGACATAAATCCTACTGTAGCAACTCGTTGCTAATTTCAGCGTCCTCGTTATTTGTTATCTCTATTTTTGCATAAATTATTTAAAGACTTTGCAATTAATGTATTTTTTGAAGTCTCATGCCTTACCAGTTTTTGTGGAGAACCGAATTTAACCCCATTTTTTTGTGTTATACTCTGAGTTCAATGGTTATTGTGTCTATTGATGAATAGTTGATGCCATATGACTGAAATTTACGAAGTAATGAAAGATTGATAAGACAAAACAGAAACGGCAATTGGATAATAATTATTCTTTTATTAACTTGTTCGTCAGCTTGAAATAGCGTCGCATTGCATAGCAGGACAGACTCGAGTTACATTATATCTTTGTGAATTGCAATATTACTATTCTTTACGCGTTTAGCGCTGCATATTTATTCTGTTTAATTTAAACACATTTTGCCAAATTGCTATTCAGTTCGATATACCGAGCCTGCGTCACTGTAAACAAACAAGAAATACATGTTCATGTTTTACAATTTTTTTAAATGTCAAAAATATTTTCAAGTGCGCACTATCACAAGGCTTTCGGTGAACATAAATAAGAAATGATTGAACAAGTAAACGAGTTAGTTCGTTGTGGACCAGGCGAATATGCCAGTCAGCTTGGATAAAGTCCGTTATCCCTTACAAACCGTCGGTTCCAGTTTTCTAGCCAATATCAAGACGCCCTAAACACACTTCACATTTCACTGGATACTGCCGAATGAACACTACGTGATATCTACTGTGAATATTGATATTTATGCAAATTTTGAATTATTTAATTAAATTCACTCATCGTGTGACAAAATAAAACAGAAAATTTTAATTTTAATAACACACGCACAGCGAATTAATCGGCAGGCGAAATTCGCATATTTTTATATAATAATGCGGTTTTAGACTGAATTTCCTCCTCAATAATTTAATATTAAGCAACAAGTAAGAAACCATACTCTACCAAATAATAATGTCTAAACCAATTCATATTTGTCCTTCCATAATAAAAACAATCATTTTATTAGGTCATTAATGGTGTTCAGTTGATGAAGCTTAATGAATTAATTAAATAAATTATATGGCGGGAAACGATGAATCATTGTTGATTATTTAATTTATGTTTATTTTTTTATGAGACAGATTATAATTAATAAAAAAACATGAATATCAATGAATCCTTTCTCGTTACATATCAAAGTTCTCGTCACACATTTTCTATTATGTATGTACTAGGGACTATTTGCAGCTCGTTTTCATTCATGAACCGATAATATTTAATAGATATCATCAAGTTTATTATAATATTACTGTCGTTAAATGTAATTTTTTTCGTCAGCTTTATTAACTCTAGATTCGATTGATCACCATTGGCAGTCTCAGAGTCTCTTATTATCTATTGCATATTTGGTCCAATAAAATGACCCAGCAAATATTTATTATTGGTTTTGCAATACAAAGAAAGCAGACTAACGCTACCGAAAAGTAAACAATAATCATAATGACCAATATAATTGTAATTCAGCATATATATTAGGATAAATTTATTAATTGTGATGTAGCTGCTCTGTTACAGAAGACAATACAATTGAAATCAGATCATTATACATATTTTTATCTTTCGCATAAATGTTGGCATCCTGGCACAAAGCTCAATTTTAGCGAAACCTTGTTCATTTATGAATAATTTTAAAATGTTTTAACACTTATAGAAATGAATTAGGGATATGTGTTACATATTTATTTTGAATATTATTTAAATCAAAATGTAAACTACAAGTTTAAACTAAACATTGTATAATGTCGAAAAGGCAATTCGTTACACTATACAATGCTTATTTAAATATTGAAAATGTACGTATATAATGAGATTAGTTTTTTATATCAATATCACAACCTTGATTTAAATAATTTCTATCATAGCACACTCAGAGAATGTTTATTTTACTAGTTTAGTTGGCTGTTCTACAATTATAAGAAATCATGTAATATTTGCTATTTTAAAGCAAAAAATGTAAACAAGCGTTATTTTTTTTAATAAGACCTTTACTAATGACTGCCATGACATAGATATCCGTTTCATTATTTGACGAATGTTTACGAATCGTTGGAATTGATGTTCGATTTTTTCGTTCATTTGACAAAAAAAACATTTTCCAATTAGAATGTTTATGCAGTTAAAGAAACATAGACAGAAATGCATGCAGACATGCGAACACACATATATGCAGACACAATAATTATTAACCAATTTATATGCGGCTAATGCTGTTAACTAAAGAAAAAGATTCAACAGCTAACAGCTGCTGAAGTTCAAAATTCGCTATCGTTTTTGGTTTTCAAAAGCGTTAGGAAATTGATCTTATTTGGTGGATTATTTAATGAAACAACTTGATCGACTAAGGCAGAAATTCCTATCTTCCTAGTGGTTAATTTTGTTTGCACCACTATAAATTGATCCACCGTCTTAATGTCAATTCGTCCTCGTAGTCTGACTACAATATTGCAAGCTTATTCCATTTCAAGATGGAATAGTAAAGGCAATACAAATATAATAGGTATTCAACCCCAAATGAAGAAGGTAGACTACGCAGTTTTCGGCTTAAATAGTAGGATATAGTATCTCTAATATGACATTGTGCACAAAATGTAATCAAATCAAACCAAAGCAGAACAGGCTGTTGGTTTCTGTATAAAAAATTACAATAACACCCTAGATTTTTAATTGGTCTGAAGTTCTCTCATTCAGTTATTCGTTTGACAGACTCACAAAACTTTGCGAGCAGTTTCTGTATAGGTATGATAAAATGTATTGTACAGTTCAATTTCTAATACTTTTCATTGACATCAGGTCAGCATTTAGATACACGAGAATATATTCCCTTTATATGAGACACTCTGAATGTTTTTGTAATGTTTATTCTAAAAATTATTTGAAATGGCGTTCCTAGTTTAAACGGCGAATTCAAGTGTGTATTCGTTTAGTTGGAGGCCGTCTCTTATTTAATAAAACACCATTAAAACGGTCATAGCCTATGAGCGAATGAACAGCTGCAGGTACAAATGTCTACTCTACATCACTTCCTCGATGTGATACGTAAGATTGTGGAATCGTGAATATCCCATATAGATATGCGGCTACCAGTGACCTTCAATAAATCCTGTTGGATCGTCCACATCCATCGTAAATGGTAATAATACCCATAATTATAGCCATTACTTATAGCTCGTTTTACGACCCTACTGCTATGCCACTGTATGGTTATAAATACAACCGATCAGCCTATGTCATTCACGTTATATTAAACTATGCTGCGTCAATAAATTATTCTGTGTGACCGTTTAGCAATAAGTCCTTCAAGACTTAAATCTCTTTGCGCGGAAATGTTTCCGAATAGTTAAGTTTTATTAGTGTTGACGTTATATGTACTAGATTAATTCTGAAATAAATATGAGGTTAGCTGTGATTATTGATTTTCACCGTTGCCCAGGATTTTTTTCCGGAAATTTTCTCTCTCGTGAATATTAAAATGTGAAGCATAAATGAAATAATTGAAACTGTGCATTGGTATAATTTTCATTCAAGAAAAAGTTTTTTCATGAAAATTTATCAAGAGGCTATTCTTTACGAATTTGACTAAATTATCTAATGCAGATTTAAATCAGTTTTGTTGAGATTATATCAGCCAATTTGTCCACATTGTACAAAATCACTGAATATTCCAAAAAAGATTGTTCAAGTTATATATAAAAACATAAAATTCATTTAGACACATTAACTCTCAAACAAACGTACGCATATGCTAATACAATTCGCCAGTTAAGTTTAAAAAATTTTTTTAAACTAATGTGTCCTTCATTAAACTTGTTTTTCATATTTCCAATCATTCCTCGACTTTCTTTTCTAAAAATACGAAAATGTTTACCTTTTAGTTCTATTTTTGTCTGCTAATAAGAAGTAGACATTTATCTGCCGGGAGAAAATTTCTGCTGGGTATCTTGTGCACTTTGGAAAATGTGAACGAATAAGTTACAATTTCACTAATTATAACCAATAAATTACTTGTGCTTTTGGGATGTGAAGCAAATATTAACAGTAAGATCGCTTAAATGGGCAAACAAATGAGAAATTAGTGATATTTCCTCGCGTTCATTAAATCCAAGTGCTAAAATCGGTAAACAGACTTGAATTTTTATACAATCTGAAGTATAGATTAAGCTGTAAATGAAACAAGACATACAAGTGCTTTGTTAGGAATGCCTCGGCTAGGTAGTACAAAAGTTGTGTTCTCATTTTAATAACAATTCATCACTTTTGTTTTAACTTTTAAAAATAAATTCACAAAGTGACAGTCAGAAATGCACAAAAAATCATTGAAAATAAGAAACAGTTAGAGAAATGGCGATGAAGGCAAACCAATAAATCCTGGCCTATTCCAAATTCGCAGGCCTTACGTAAAATAAATATTTACTGGAATAAAACAAAGGTTATTTTAAAAAGCATTGCGGTACTCAAAAGTTTTATTTAAATTAGGAGTCTGTAACTTTTAAATCAAAGCTTTGCTGTATTGCGATTTTGTTCTAAGCCTTGTTTTAGACCAAGTTTACGGTCTAAAAATCAATGGATTTTTTAATTTTAAGTAGACCCACCCTAAAGTAAAGCTACACTAAAGTAAACAAAATTTTGTATTTCAACCTCGCGATTATGCCGATGATGCTAAATGTTTCTCATTATTTTCTTCTAAAATAAGTTTATGTCACATTTGACTTTTTTATTTTTCGTATCTCTAACTGTACAGCATACTTCTTAATTTCTTAAGTGATCTGCAGTAGTAGAAAAACGAGAAAATATAACTTCTTTAAACCAAGTTTGCGAGCTTCAATTAAAGACTAATTCCATTGTATTTAACATGTGGTTGGAAAACATGGCAAAATTTGTGTTACGAAGACTGGTTAAATACAAAGTAATTGGTGTTTACTTCAAGCTCGCAAACTTGATTTAAAGAAATTTTACTAACTCCCGCGCAATCAATGAGTGTTAAATTGAAAATAAAACCTATTTAAATAAAAAGTGGTCCATATACGAAGTAAACATAACATATATAACATAGTAATTGTCCGGAACGTTCAACAAGGCAGAAACTTGAGACAATTATTATATTATATAGAGTAGAAAAGGCAATTCATCCAGTAGACCGGTTTCGACCTTATTGGGAACTCACCATGTACTGTCCAGAATTTGCCGTGGACAGGGCTCGAACCTAGGCATGTCTGATTCGGAATCTGGTGCTCTAAGCATGGAGACACCCTAACGCAAACTGCACCACAAAATTTTCTGTTATATATTAACTAATATAAATTGGTTAGTCTATTTTTCTTTAGGTGGATCCCATATGACATCCCTTTAGACCCAACGTTCCAACTAAATATCCCAAATCTTGATATAAGCACCAAAACACATTAATTACTGACATATGACAGTATAAACTAAGTATTGCATAGTGTAGAAAAGGCAATTCATCCAGTAGACCGGTTTCGTTATTATTTGGAACTCACCATGTACTAGCCAGAATTTGCCGCGGACAGGGCTCGAACCAAGGTACATCTGCTACGGGTTATTGCCGCCCGCGCAACCAATGTTCGGTTAATAATATAAATGTTCATTTCAATAGCACTTCCCCATACAATTTGGTGTCTGTTCAGATTTGGGATGGTTAGTTAGAACTTTGGATCTAAATGGCGTGCCATATGAACTCCATCTAAAGGAAACATAGACTAACCAAGTTACATTAGTAAGTTTATAACTGAAAATTGTGTGCAGTGTAGTGTGCCGCAGGATGGCTCAATGGTTAGAGCACCACATTCCGAAGCAGAAGTGCCCAGGTTCGAGTCCTGTCCGCGGCAAATTCTGGCCAGTACATGATGTGTTCCGAAAAAGGACGAAGCTGGTCTACTGGATGAATTGCCTTATCTACACAATACAATTCTTAGTTTATACTGACATATGCGAGTAATTAATAGGTCAGGTGCTTATTTTAAGAACGTTTAAACAGTTTGCATTGGACTTGGAAAGCCCTATAGTACGGTAACTGCACGATTAAATTGTTTCTGTTTGCACAGTTCTAGATCAAGCCTATTTATTGCGATCGTCTCTAAATAGTGAGGCATACTCTCACACCCCAGCATTTGTAAAAATTAAACAACTTTTTTGGTATGTCACGCTTTTCACTGGACAAAATATGTCTATCCATAGACGTACAAGCACCATCAATATTATTTCATTCATACCAAGTTAGTATATGTTCGAACACAGTGACTTAATTCTCCTACTGCATCTGTAAAAATATGATTGTTCATTGGCAAAATTCCAATTGTAGAAAAAATTTCGATGCACATTTCAGTGGAACATTATATTTCACATTGCGTGGAGGAAGTATGCTATTTAATGCAATTCCAGTCACTTGAACTGTAAATTATGTGCATGCCAAAGTGGAACACAATCTACCCATTACGCGTTAGATTTTCTCGTCCTGTTGGTATTGTAGGTGATAGTGGACAGGTTACTTAACTACTTTACAATCATTAAAATTGGGGTTTATTATAACATTAACTTTGGAAACTGTGGTGGATAAGCATTAATTGTAAGAATATTAGGCAGAGAATCCAATTTAGTCTGCACACTTTCAGACAAATTAATACGCCATGCCATATTATGCAATGTCTTGGCCAAGCCTATTTCTCTTTCAATTGGCAGTAGTTGCTAAAATTCAAATATTTCTTTGTTCACGTTTTCATTTGAAAGACTGACTTATACTATTTGCCATCAGCTTTATGTTTGAGCAATATGTTCAATAGATCTAGCGTGCCGACTTACTCTTTTTCAATTACAAATCAAGCATTTCGATGCCACCTGTTGAATTTATTAAGCAAAATTTCGGCATGCACACAGTTATCACAGACCAAATATAGGTCATCAAAATAACGGATATATATTTTCACTTCACTCAATGTTCTCTAAAGTGCACATAAGTATATCGGCTTTGATTGCTACCAAAGTCGAACACACCTCTAGGTCATCTTTTCGTCTGTATAGTTTACCACTGGAAATAAATTCAAATAAATCCTGCAATGTTAAGTTTGATAAGTAATTTCTTACCGGCTTCAGTAAATTAGAAAGCCATCTAGCTAATACATGCTTTGGCTTATTAATCATTGCACCTATCAACCTCAAAGACATCCATGTTCCAACCGGCCTCATTTGCTTTTATTCGACAAGTGTAATCAGCACATCCCGCAAGAAATTGGATAAAGAGCCCTGTCGGCTATTTCAGTCGCATCATCCTTAGCTTCAAAATCCATTTGCAGACCATAAATCAAAACTTTCTCATCAGAAGCATAATCATCGTGATCTATGACGACAAGGTCTGACATTTTGTCTAGTGAATTAATAAATGATAACGATATTTAGCGATTTCTCGAGACGATGTATTTTGAGCTTAACTCAATGGATATTTCATTGAATGAGAACAATTATGATATGGGTGCTAAAGGTTGACTCTCCGTGATTTGCTTTTGCGGGTTGTTGCTTTGCACCATCAGTTTCACAAAGATCCGGTGGATCCCCATTTCCGTTTACGCATCCATTTTTTCTTCGTTTTGGCTGGGTGCGGTTTCGTCCCTTTCTTCCGAAGGCTTTGAGTGATGTTAATTTGTATGACATATAGGCTGATGACATATCTTTGGCCTGTAATAGCAAAGTTCATCCCGAATTACTGCTTAGTAAATTAAATAAGCTTTATCCGAATGCTCAATTTATAATTTTAAAAAAAAGAGGATGAATTTCTAGCTTTACATGGTGTGTTGCTCAAACGTAGAAGTTTAAGCATATTGTGAAAACCAGTCTTTAGTAAGAAAAACTTGGACGGCGCAATATTTTAATTTTAATAGCTACTGACAGTTTAGATAGAAAAAAGACCTCTTTAAGACATCAAACAACAAGGCATTGCGTATTTATTCACCTGGCTGGTTAAAATTATTTTTATTGGAGTTTGAGCATAATATTAGTTTTATTAACGGTTACCCACTAAAATCTATAGATAAGTAAGATCTTAATGTTATAAGAAAATCCGTTTTCGATGTTTGTACAACTGATAACTAATCGGTGTTTATTGACTTACAATAGAGAGGTGTCAAGGCTATACACTCATAGAATATATATATATATATATATATATATATATTGGTATTCACACATTTTCAGCTGAACTAGTTTTCAATGAATAAATAGCCAAAGTTCCTCTACACAGTGTGAAAAACAAAGTCCCATTCAAAACTTCATCTGAATTTATCTACAATTGGAATTGTCTCTGTGACCAATCATATTTTACAGATGCATAATTAGATCTTATTTCCGCTTATTTGAACACATACCGACCGGGAGTCAATGAAATGAGATTGGTGTTGCACGCATATCTATTACTTGACATATTTCCCTTATGTGATAAATGACACATTCCAACCAAACGCTTTACAATTTTGATTGAGGATAGGTATGTGAGTGTGCCTCTTTGATTATAAGTGATCGCATTAAATAGAAGTTGTCCAAATCTGTGCAGAAAAATATTTGTTTCATTCAGTTGCATTATCACGGAGCCTTACAAATCCAATTCACTTTTTTACTTGTTTGGACAAAAATTTCGATATATGATTGGTGAAGTTTCTACGCTGGCCATTTTATATATTTAATCATAATTGATTATTCATTAATCGAAAATTGGTTGAGCGGCAGTATAATAATGACTACTTCTGTACACCTGTTATTCAATTAAAAACACATACTCTGGTCTCGGTCGACATCAGTTATCGTATTTCGCTTTAATCATTGTATTACAAAATTAAACATATAGCTGTTATATATGGCTTGTTGCGGAAAATTAATATATACCCGATTTTCTATTAGATTTGAGTGCTAAAAAGCAATTTTTCCTAAATAGGGCCAGACGAATAAACCGGTGTCAACATGAATGCAATTAAAAATCTTACGTACATATGCGTTTCGATCTTACTGGCGATACATCAATAGGAGCCAATACTATGCCTTATACCAAATGTATATTTGGACAATAAATATGGGACAAAAGTGATGATTCACTTTACATGCTCGGTATATAATATATATATATAACGAGTTGGCTCTGCAATGGCATTCCCGAAAACTTTAAATGAATTTAATTTCATTGGTGTCTCATTATATACAAGGCATAGTGCGAATTACCCGCCAGTCGCCAGTTAACACAAAATGCACCTTTACAGGAAATTATACGTTCAGTTCAAGCTGAATTTGGCTTACTTTACCGGTCCTGTTGGAACGATTTTGCTACTGGGAAATCAATACGTATGATACAATTGCATTTGAGCATGCTGTTATCAACAAACGAACATGCACAAAAATAAAACTGGTCAGAGCGGTTTCATAGTTAGGAGTATTAAATTTTAAATTTGGAGCTATGTTATTGGCATTACAAAGAAACGGGCTATAATGCCGCAGTCTAAATTAAAAACCGATTAAATACTGAGTTGTAAGAGACATGAAGACCTAGTTTTTTTAATGTAATAGATGGCCAGAACATGATGATAGATCTAAGTAAAGCAGATGCAGTAATCTTATCTAAAACATTTATACTGATCTCAGTTCATTTGTACTGATCGTCGGAACTCAGATTTCTGGATGCCTCACTAATACACAATGTACCTCGAGCAGAATGCGTTCTGCTTTTGGATGTTGCCAGTTATCTCGTCGCTATCCTGCTTTTATTTTGTTTTACTTCGTGTCGTCAAATACTGCCGGCATGCGTACCTTTTCCGAGCAACACGCCGTCCTCATAGCATCTGGACCTTTGGCGCGGTTGCGCGTTGTTAAACATTCTGTTTAAGCCGCTCACATAAAGAGATTTGTCCAAAAAGTGTATGTGTGTGTGTGTGTGAGTGTGAGTGTGAAGTGTGGTAAACTTATAGCTGTGTAACGACGTCATGTAATGATGTTTGCGCACGCAGAGACTGAACCATTAGCTTGTGCAAAATCGTTTATCGTTTGAAAAGTTGACAGACTTAATGAAAGTGATTTATTCGATTTGCACGTCGACAATAGTAATTCATTTGCTTGACTATATTTAATCCCAACGATTTCTCTTTATCTGCAAAATTTTTGCACAGACTTAATGCAATGTAGTGATCGTTCAGATGTAGAATTCTCAATCCTGACAGAGGACTTCGTATCTTCAGATGATAATCCGAATAATTTTTCTGTCTAACTAGATTTCGCGTAGTCAGATTCTGAACTAACTTACACAGATAAATAAACACAGTCTAGTTTATTAACAGAAGCAAGATTCTTGTTAAATTAATGCACAAGCCATTAATTCCCCGAAAAAATATTTTTGACGGGTTCAGATTGGTCCAAGTTGCGAGTAAATACTCCGGGGCCAATTTGGCAGAACACCTCTAGCTAGAAGGCCTCCTTCAATTCGAACAATCGGTTCCTCGTACAGAAGGCTACTTACTATTGATCACTTTAGTACGTTCAATGTGCTGCATCATAACGTTGTATAAAATAATGCCGAAAAATATAATCATATAATTGATAATGGGTGTATCGTGTAATGTTATTCAATGACAAATGTACTAATAATAAAACCAATGTGTATTATAATAATAATAACAATAATAATAATATTAATATTAATATTTTTAATGATTATAATTTATTAAATGACAATGATTGATGACTAAATGTAACTGCTGAGCTCGATACAATCCCTTAAAATGACATGGATAATATGTACGCACATTATGAACTTAGTAAATTCCGATGAGCAGAGAATTGATTTGTACTTAAATGATGCCGTAACATCGAATAATAAATAGAAGTGAGGACACCTGATTAACATAGTCCGTATTTTGAATAAAAAATAATAATGGCAAATAAACAGGACGAAATGTTAATAGTTATACAAAGGCCCATAAGAATAACTAATGTTATTTAACGGAAATTGTTACCTATATGTGATGTCTAGTTCCGAAACAAAAAATTATGAATGTCGTTATCTTTCCGACACAAACCGTATTTAAAAAGAACCAAGTTATTCATAAGTCTGAAAGTACTACTATAATCAATATATTTATTGATAATTGTAAAATAATAACAAAGTAACTTACATAATAATAGAAAAGGTCGGAGCGGTGTGACAGCTACGAATATAAAATTCTAAATTAGAAGTTTTCATAGTGACTTCACTGAGAACCATGCTATATATATATATATATATATATATATATATATATATATAACATCACCTATTCTGTATACTTATGCGCGTGAAATCATTTAATATATTATATTAATCGTAATTCACGTATTTGATTTTATAACAAATTGACTTGAAAGGAATTATCTTCCTCAATCAATAGTTGACATATTTAAATGAAACTGGACTATAATCCCGGACAATTTATTAATGTACACAAGAGATGATTGCGACATTATAACTAGCAGGAATTATTACAAAATTCCGTGTACAATTATTAGGGGCATAGTGGCGTTCAGCTCGAAAAATTTTATGGCCATGATAAATTATAATATCATTTCGAAAATTTATAACACCTATTTAATCTAACGGAACTTAACATATATTTATTATAACTAAAGTGTAGAAACACTTCTATCATAAAATGAATTACCTCTTAATATTAGATATGTTTTAATACCAATGCAATATTGATTACTTATTTTATATATAGGCTATATAGGTTCTACCTAAAGGAAAGCCTAACTAAGGAACTTTATTTAATATATAACTGATATTTGTGTGTAGTTGTGACAGGGTGGCTCAGTGGTTAGAGCACCAGATCCTGAAGCACACATTCCCAGGTTCGAGCCCTTTCCGCGGCAAATTCTGGACAGTAGTTGATGAATTCCCAATATTGTCGAAATCGGTCTCTTGGATGAATTCGCTTTTCCACAAAAAAAAATACTTAGATTACACTGAAAAATGTACGTACAAAATGGGTCAGGTGTTTATATCAAGATCGCAACCTTGATTAAAAGTAATTGTTGTCACCGCTCGCGCAACAAATTTTCGTTTAATAATACTTATTATAAAGTCCGTCCAAAAATTTTCACAATTGCTTGCCTTTTATTTTCTTCCATTTTCGATGTTTCACAGTTTAGAAAAAATAAAAAACGTTTGTTTATAAATGGCCAAACACCAATTTGTGTAGCTCGGCTAAGCGTCAATGTGCCGCTTTCCTATTTGTCAATCATTTAATTTAACAGCTTTGTTTACATTCCAATAATGAAACCGAGTTAACTTTAAATGACTTCAATGGACAAAATGATGCCGGTCGGAGCAAATGGAAAAATAGACTTTTGGGCTCATTTATTTACTATAATCTTTTGCAGTCCCACATCCAAACGTCAAAACAAACACCCATAAATAAAATTTTGTAAACAACTATGCATCCAAATTTGATTGCAGTTTTTGTTCATGCTCCATAAGCAGAATAGACGTTTCTATAAAGTTGAATTTTATGTGAATGTAGAACAAAAGCACACCTTAAATATCATGTTACGCATTGAGAGGTAACAACAAACTGATACCCAAAGTAAAGCCACATTTCTTTGCTAAGTTTTGTCTATTTCAAAAAACCAAATGTGAACATGCAAATCATTTTCATGAAGTAAAATAAAATTATAAACTGAAAGCAGCGCATTGTTAGAGAAAACATATAATAAAAGAGATGTAGTAAACACGAACCCCATTGTATTTAACCAATCGTCGAACAACATAACAAACTACCGCCAGCTGTAGTTAGTTTTATTATGTTGTTCGACGACTGGTTATATAAAATGGGATTGGTGTTTACTTCAAGCTCGCAAACTTGATTTAAAGAATTCTTACCACCACCCGCACAATCAATTATTGTTAAATCAAAGAGATGCTTTTTGAATGGTTGCGCAGTGCAAGCTTCAAATGTTGAATCTTCGCGATATGCGTGCGCAGGTTGGCGCTTAGCACTAACAATTTCGCAAATAACCGATTGATCCTCATTTCCAAGTACGCAATGAGTTTGTCATCTTATTGACTGGGCCCTGATTCGTCCTTTTCCTCCTTTGCTTAAATCTGCTATTGTTAGCATTTTACTGTGTATGTGTGTGTTATTGGAGGTCTGATGATGATAATGAAAAATACAAATAGAAACGTTGGCAGTCGTCGTAGATTAGATCGTACATCATTTCCAGTGGTTAGTACAAACGATATTGAAACCTTTGTAAGAAAGGGACGAATCCGCACCCAGCCAAAAAGAAGAAAAACACGACGCGTACGTGGAAATGGGGATCGATCGAATCTTTGCTTAACTGATAGTGCAAAGCGACAACCGGCGAATGCAAATCACGAGGAATTAAAATATAATCTACATTTTTTTAATTTCTAGTTTATGCGCATTTTATAGTACAAACAGATGAGCTAATAAAGTTTAAACCTGATAAATAAAACAAAATAGAACTCTGTTAGATTACAAATTAACATTAAATAACTACCATTGAGGGAGTAACAGATGCGTTTACGTAAGCTCACTCAATGATATGATTATTTTTGAAATATTTAGAGGTGAATGTTGTTGTTTTTCGACGACTGATTAAAAAAAATGTGATTGGTGTTTACTTCAAGCTCGCAAACTTAATTTAAATAAGTATTACAACAACCCGCGCAATCATTGATATTTTAATTGTATTATATATATAGCGAAAGCTTTAAAAAAATGTTGGTGACAGCATAGTAATGGCGCAGCCGACATTTTCAATAAAGAGCAATATTTGCCATTCCACTATAGGTGAGAGCCGCATATCTAAATTTGATTTCCATATGTACATATTGCGGTTTGATCCTTACTATTCAGTTTGCCGTCGTACTGTGATGATGATTATGGAAAGTCGAAGCACGTCAGCACGTATTTTTTCTGTTGTTCGAGGACTGGTTAAATACAATGGAATTTGTGTTTGCTTCATGCTCGAAAGCTAAATTTAAATAATTTATCATTCGATATTCTACAACATTAATTTTTTTTCAATTCTAAGCTGACTATTTCATTGTTGTAGAATCACATTACAGTAGTCAAGATCTTCATTCATTTAGGAAAATTAGCTGATGGAACTAAGCCCTTACAATGCCGAAAACCTTTTGCTACATGTAAATTTGTCTTTACAGTTAAACACATAAAATAGATATATCGACCAAATGAAAGAACGATGTAAAGGATCTCTAAATTATTTATTCAAAATGGAAAGAGATGAAAGTTGAATAATTAATTAAAGAACATTTAAAACGAAACTTCATTTGTCAGGCAAGTTTTATGGTATGGATTTGATTATATGTTTAACTATTTGTCATTATAAGCCAAGTATTGCTTAAGAAAGCAAAGGCAATTCATCCAGTGGACCGTTTTTTTCTCTTCGGGAATTCCTTAAGTTCTGTCTAATTTGTGCCCTCCGACCAGGTCACATTTTGTGTAAGTTAGATGTATCCTAAAGTTATTTTCATTTGAATAGCCAATACAAAGTGTTCGTCATTTAACTAGTTAAGAATTATTTGTAAAAGCGTAAATAATGCATATTAATTGACTCCAAACTAATAAACATGTCGGAACTAAGATCGTTCCATATAAAGCAATGTAAGACATCGATTTTCTTATTCTACAACACTAAGTATTCATCCTCTAACTTTGAAAAAAACCACTGCAATTTAGAGTTTTACAATGTATGCTGAGGAATTTTGTTCCTGGTCGATAAAGAATTCTTATTTACTAACTGGTTTACGTAAATGTTCCAGTAAGAAAAGACCAATTTATTTTCGCCATTATTTAATATACGCTTATAAAATTCCTAACTTTAATTAGGCAAACATTTCTCATGATTTATAAAATAGATTTGCTAAAGATAATTGATGTTATTATCGATTCCAATTTATAACTGCATTCCGTGATATTTTTCATGAATTATTAAATGAAAAAGCATAAAGAATACGCTATATATTTGACCTTTGAGTGTTACAAGGTCTCTTGAAAATTGAAAATTAAGACCTTCGAATACAAAGCAAACACTATGTTGGACTAGCGTACAAACGCAGGTCTACCAAGCATTATGATTGATGCATAATAAATTAAATTATTAATTTCGCGTCTAAACAAAAGAATTGTAAAATTCACAGCAATTATCGAGTTAACATAGCACTTATGTTCATGATATATCCATTTAAACAAAAGTGTATGAGCATGTTCTTCATTGTATTGATAATAAACAATTTAGAGGTAGTTAATTAATGAATGTATAAAATATTTTGAATATACGCATTCATTACTTTCGTTCTGCACAAACAGATAAACATGTTAAAAATGATTTGACGTTTAGAATTTTGTACCTTATTTTTTGGCTTGATCTTAATATGTGTCCTTAATTGTATTTTTACACAATTATTTGCTTTATAAAATGAGATCAATAATTCTGGGATAACAATTTACATAGAAACTACGAGCATTTTAATTATTATTTTGAAAATCGTGTGGTGGTAGAGTCCAGTCTAATACTTTTAATATACGTTTTAAACATTAGATTTTAATTTTTCCTTTAACAGACTTATGTTCTGAATTTTATTTCAGTCTTAAAGCGATAAAGAGATTTATATTTATTATATAATAGACGTTCCCATGCTCAAACCCTGCTCGCATCAAGTTCCTGACAGTACGCGAAACCGGTCGCATGAATGAATTGCCTTTACTACATTATAGAATTGTAAGTTTAAATTGACAAATGTAATAATGTAATATGTTTGGCGTATATATCAATATCATATTTTTGATTTAAATCAATTTTATCACCCACCGCGCAACCAATGAGCATTTAATTATTAAACGGCGTATCACAGCCCGCAATTGAGCTGAAACTGTCCCCATTAGTCCGAATCCATTTTAAATTCGTAACTACATTGGCCAATTTGCGTATCAATAGCTGGCAGGTTTGCTATCATATCATATAGCGAGGGCTAATTGAATTATAACCCCAGCATTCGCTGATTATTTTCCCTCAGAACGTTACCTATCTATGCATTTGGATTACACTGATAGTACCTTTTAACATAATTTATTCTGATTTGCAATAATCGAGTACGGTGCTCTAATTCACCCCAATATCTTTTCAAACTTTACCTTGTGTTTTCCACCATCCCACGCTCTCACAGGACGAGGTAACTGCATTTTACAATTTTTCACCTTACTCACATATACAACATTCCATAGCTAATGTTATACTGGTCAGTTGTAAATATATTTTCGCCAACATATCGTAGCTGAGCAGAAATCGAATGTGCTCTAGCCAATTAACTGATATTCTTCTTAGGCTGGAATTTTGCATTTTCACAGTACAATTATGCATATTTACTCGATGAACTGACAGTCAACAATTTTTAAGAGATGTTCAACACTGTTCAATAGAAATTACTTGAACTTCGAAAGTCGCATTTTTTTAGTAATTTTATGTGTTTTTACAAGTTAAAAGTCAATATTACATTTAATTTAAATTGGTGACATTATTAATTTGGTCATTTATTTAGTTGGCGTCTGATTAATGGGTATATTTCACCAAAATCTAAATGAGTAGAGAGATTTTTTTAATGAATCAGTTCTCATTGGTCTCTTTGAGCAAATGAACATTTCAAGACGCTTGGTAAGGAAAGCCACTGCAACTCTCCCTCGCATCGTCAACTCTTCGTATATGATCTCAAACACATGGGATTTGACGTTAGCTGTGTGGCCAATAGTATTCTTACAGACGTCAATTGAATCTCACACGAATATCAAAAGCGTTTCATTGTTCATATGAAATCTGACCGTCTACCTGCAATTACACACACCAGTTGTATCGGGCTCGTTACAACGTAAATAATTTTTTTCTCGAAACAAATTATGAAAATAAATTGACGTTTAATTAGCAAATATTTTTAATCATATTTGGAAATATTTTATATTTCCTTAAACAGCGACTGTTGTGAAATTAAATATCGTTAAAATGCAGCTCAAATCGTACACTTGTCAAATTAAGGATTTTTAATAACTTTGAAAATATTTATTTTAGAGTGCAAAGGACAGGATAATTTTATCGACAAGATGATTTATCCAAATTATGTGTAGTAAAGCGCTTCGATTGTAAACGTTCTCTCCGCGAAAGCACACTTATTGGCCCGACACAATTAAATTGTTCGTAAAGTGTTTTGGTTCAGCTTACGCCTTCGCAGTCTTGTATTAACACGGAAGGTATGATTGATTAAAGTGAAAATATTTCGCCAAATAAACGACCAGTGGTTTGTTTTTGTTTGACTATGCATAACAAATGCGCGAGTGGTTCAAAATTAAGTGAGATGATGAATTCCCAATCTTTAGATGACATTAGTTGTCATGATGTCTGAGTATTGGTAATTTGTTTTCCATGCAATGTATCCATAGCCAGGCTCAATCCGGAGCTTCATGCAGAAGAATTTGATTTTCTCTTTCTCTCTTTCAAGTTTGTCTATTATATAACTCCGCTGAAATAATATTAAAACTTGTCCATAAAACTGCGAACATATGCTACGTCACAATATATTGTTACGTTTTTGCTGGTGTTGATGATAGTGCTACGAGTTAATTCGTTCAGAATCAAGTTGTTCCAAAGCTCCTAGTTTTCCTGACTTACTTTTACCTTCGGTTATTATCAGCTCTGAAGCATTTTTTATTGTTCAGATCCCACCTTCGTTGCAAACTGTGCAACTCAATTAGTCTATTCGAATACAAAATAACTCGCAAGGGAAAATTAGGTACAGCCTTATTACTCGTGGTCAGTCATATAATTTGATATTTGTAAGTCCAGCGCGATTTATTTTTGTTTCATTTAAAGTGCTGAATAAATGGTTAACTTTTTAACCTGATCTCGCTTTTTGTAGACAAGAATTACTTATTTTCATAACTTCGTACCAAGTTTGAACAATTGGTGCAGTAAATGATGATTTAAGACTCAAAGCTTATCCTTGCTAATATATATATATATATATATATATATATATATATATATATATATATTTCTAATTAGAAAGAAAAAACACATTAATAACAAAGTGGATAATGGCCATTTATTTCGATAATGCCAAACTACACATTACAATCTTTCATTTAATTACTTCCTGGGATTCCATTTGATTATGTTGGTGTTAACAAATCTGACTCGGTTTTACTTCTATTTCTTGCTTGGGCTGAATAGTTAGTGTGTATGCCCAAACAAGAAATAGAAGTAAAACCAAGTCAGATTTGTTAACACCAACATAATTAAATGGAATCCCCGGAAGTAATTAAATGAAAGATTGTAAAGTTAAGTTTAGTAATCTCAAAATAAATTGTCATAATCCGCTTTGTTATTAGTGTTTTTTTCTTCATAATTAGAATTATACCGAGTAATATTCGAAAACAATGGACATTATATATATATATATATATATATATATATATTATATATAATGGAAGGGTGTCTATTTCCTGATCGCCAACTTGATTTAAATAATTTTATCATAGCATGCGCAAACAATGTTCGTCTCTCATTGCAAATTTTAGTTGATTTTGTATATTAACTGCTGCTAATTTCTATAATTAAATTAACATTGGTTTCGCGGGCGGTGGTTACAATTATAATAATCAAGGTTGCGATTTTGCTATAAGCACCTGACACATTATGTACATATATTTTTCAGTACAAACTAAGAATTGTATTGCGTTGACAGTTTCCGTTCTAATTGGGAACTTAGCAAGTACTGGACAGAATTTACTGTGGACAGGGCTCTAACCTGGGCACGTCTGCATCGGAATCTGGTGTTCTAACTACTGAGCCAAATTCTCACAATCAGGCTCGTACCTGGACACGTCAGTTTAATCATATAAATGTTTATTTCAATACCACTTCCCCATGTAGTGTCAGTAATGACGGATTTGGGATATTTGGTTGGATGCCATATGAGCTCCACCTAAAGGAAAAATTGACAAACCAAGTTAAATTTGGGACTATATGAGTGAAAATTGTGTTATGTGTTAAGTGTGGCAGTATGGCTCAGTGGTTAGACCACCAGATTCCGAAACAGACGTGCCCAGTTTCCAGCCCTGTCCGCGGCAAATTCTGGCCAGTACGTGATGAGTACCCAATAAGGACGAAACCGGTCTACTGGATGCATTGTCTTTTCTACACAATACAATTCTTAATTTATACTAACAAATGTATGTACATAATGGGTCAGGTGCCTATATCAAAATCGCAACCTGGATTATAATAATTTTTACCACCGCCCGAGCAACCAATATAAATGTAATAGTGTACATGTGAAAAGATAGCCATAAATGAGATAAATAATAATTAGCGATAAATAAATTTACGTACATATATACAATAAGAACGTTTAAAAAATTATTTGTCGTCATGCACATTATTCAAGTTGTGAAAAGAGATGTCAGAATATCTTCTAAAAAACGAACATTAAGATAAATTTTTCTACTGCTCGATTAATTTAAGTGTTAAACTAACGGAACGTTTGTCTGTTGAATAAATCAGTTGCAGACGTTTCTCAAAATACAACCAGCTTTTCCTTGACGATCTACTCAAAACAGATCTTCTAAACCCGGAGGTTAAATTAATTATTAGGTCCTCTTGAAATATTTGAGAATGCTGCTATGATTACGTTTACATTGTCCTGCAAATGCGAATGTCCGATATATTGATTTTTTTCAATCTGACGTCTTTCTCACCAGCAAGTCGCATTTAAATAAACTTTAATGTGATAAATTTCTCTTTGTCCTATACAAATTTGCTGTTTGAATTTTCGTTTTCCTCTCTTTCGATAGTTTATGATGAATATACTACTTTTGTAATTTTCAAGTATTGATCGGATATATATCGTAAATTGAGCGTTCATTGTTCAATTGTTCATTGAAGCCACTTTTCAATGTGGAACATGGATGCATCTGAATGATGCAGTATACCACAGATATCCATGGTAATTAATTCAAATTAAAGTAAGAACACACTATTAAATAATAATTAGACATTTTCTCTGAAAGTTACCTTGATTCGCAGTGAATCTTCGTTATTTATTTTGAATTTGTATCTGCGATAAACGCTCTTTCGTCTGTTAAGATTAAAATTTCGTTGGAATAGTCTTTCATCTTTAATGGGTTTATTAAATCAAAGGCTTCTGCAACGGTTTATATTTTGGATGATGATTTTAATTGAATGTATAATTTAACATCAAAACTTAACCAGTAATGAATATTGAGCTATGGCGATGAAATCATTCAACGAACTGGTTGGATTTCTTGATATTCATTTATTTGTAAGATTGCAGCCAATCGGGTTTCCTGTCAAAGTTTGTTGAGGAAAATGGATAAATAAGACGCTACAATCTCATGTATGAATTTGTAAACCTGCAATAGTGCAGCTAACTTCATATGAAGTCTTCGACAATGCTACCTCAATGCCACATCACAATTTACAATATATAGACCATATAATGTAAATGATACCAACATTATGGCTTTAAACGATGAATCTCTTTGCGTAGTGCTGTCCTTCATGTTGTGGATTTGACCGCATTTTTCTTGTGCGGGACAATTGATAGCACGATGGGATTAGGTAAACTGGGGGCATGTACGGATTACTGCAATATTGAAATCAAAATTTTGTTGATCTTTCTATGCGTCCGGAAGAGCAATTAAAATAAAGGCATCATTGATAGGCGTGTATGTCAATCCATTAGGTGTGCTTATAGTTATTCAATAAATGTCACTTTTGTAAAATACACATGTTTATAGGTAGTTGTGTGCTCGGAAGGGGACAGGGATACGTTTTTGTATACATTTTAGTATTAGAGACTAGGTATCAAGACCGGATATTATGAAGACAATTAAAAAATACTATTATAATTAAAATAAATATAAATATATCTGTCTTAATTGAGGATACCACATTTGCCACAAATTGTGTCTTACTCCTGTGCGTATTGTGTCAACCCTGAAGATGAGACTGGAAATAAGGTCTCGAAAATTTTGGAAAAGAACAGTGGAAAATCTTGTTCCAACGTCATTTTAAGACAATCAGCTGATGGTAGGCTTAAAAAAGAAGGGAAAAGTGAGAACCCATAAATCGAGGCCAAAAATCATAGCACCTGAAAATGATCAATATTCAAGATTTTACCGACCAAAGAGTGCTATCAATTGCCCCGCACAAGAAAAATGCGGTCAAATCCACAACATTATGGCTGTTGGACCAGAATCCAATATCAAAATTATGGTACTGAAAAGATACATGAAGCCAACATTATTGTTGCCGAGTTGGTACATTGTACCAAAACATTGGAATCAATGAATTCTAAATTTCACCAAAATTGAGAATTACAACTATTTCTTAACACCCCTTACTCCAGCAGATTCCTACACTCTGGCCTTCATAGATATCAGTTATCGTATTTCGTGGTAACCATTCAATTAAATTTCACCCATTCCTCATCAAAATATATAGTGGGTAAAGGGCGTAATACCGACTCCAACTGATGAATCGCCAGTAAAAATAATCTAAATATTTGGCAAATGAATTACAGTTCTTATTTAAAACCTTTTAAGTAGTTCGGTTTTCAATTTTGAGAATAAAAAGTAACAAATTTTTTCAAATATGACCAGAAGAATAAACAAAAATCAGCATGAACATTCGTTTCGTACTAACTGGTGATTCATCAGTACGAGCCGGTATTACGCCCTTTAACCACTATTTATTTTGGTTAATAGCGTGGGAAAATAGGATGGTACAATCTCCTATGCGAAAGTGTAAATTTGCAGCTATAAAGCTAAATTTATATAGTCTTAGACATTGCGAATTCAATGCCAACTCACTACATATAATACACATATCAAGCCTGTAAATGTAGCAACATTATAGCTAGTGTATCAGTAAGCGGTACCAACATTATGATACCGAAAATTTACATGGAACCCAAACAATGGATTTCCTTGTTCTTTAAAGTTCACCAAAAATAAGAATCACAAATATTTCTGAATTCCTGTTACTTCAGCAAATCCATACACGCCGGCCATGATCGTTATTTGTAATCACATTTCGTAGTAATTAAGGTTTCATTCAATTACAAATAAAATAGCAAAATACTTTTTGGGACGGAGAACTAATATATATTCAATTGTGTATTACACTGTTGGATATTTTGTCAGTAAAAACTAAACATTGCATCATCATGTAGACTGGTTTCGCCCTTTTTGGGCAACTCGTCTATTGACTTTGCTAACTGATGCAAAGTTTAGTTTATACTTGCAAATATATATAATTAAAATCCTGCCATTAAACGTCACAAAAACGTTGTATAAATAAATTGGAAAATAAATCTTAAATTAAAGCATGAAGGTATAATGAATCAGGTATATATAGCACTATTCAAAATGGTATTTTTTTAACCATAACTGAACTTGACTGCAATATAAGTTATTTTATATGATAATGTTTGACAATCAAATAGGATTAGGTCGCAGCTAGACATATATTATTCAACAAAAACATGAAGTAGGATGTGTTTATATCGTAGAGGACAAACATACATGCACAAAGCCTTCACTCTTTTATAAATAAAATACATGCACAAATTTCTATTGTTTATTTAGCTTCGAATTAAGGACAGTCGAAACAAAAAGTTTCGAATATGCATACCTATTTTGCGATTCTTGCTTTGAAAAAAATGTTTAAATTTACCTTGTTTAGAGTGTGAATTATATTTTTTAATGTTTAGCTATAGCAGACACGTTCGGTCTCTTACCATCTATTTTTGGATTAAAATGCTCTTGAATTCACTTAAATAGTAATTCAATTGTCCGACCTACATAATACATAAAAAAATATTTCTATTTACTCAATACAAGATGTTTCGTTTAGGATTACGCTAAACTTTTCCTGTAATTTTTTTTATTAGAAGACGGTTTTTTACATAAATAAACATCAGTTTTGATCTAGGCTTGTCAGAATCCGCTGCTGTGAATATTTCTGGAATAAATGTATCGGGTACTTTATTATATTTAAAATATTGACTAATATACATCGTTCTTTTAATTGGATACGGCTTCGATGCATTTGTATCGCATTTTATACTTTCTGTTTGACTTAATAAACTTCTCAGTAAACATTTTTCTTAATAATTTTTTTTCTGGAGCAGCCCCAATTCAAGGCATAGAAATACTCAAGAAAATATTCCGAGGATTATAATAATTACTTTTGCATCAATGTGTCAACAAAATGCTACATGACCAGCTTTAAATACCTAGTGTGTAGAGAAAAAGAATTTTGTTGCGGATAATTACATGTGATTACCCAGTTGCGTCATTTGTTTCAAAAGTAGCGTAGTGCTGGAACTCAAATTTTTTAGTAATTTGCTAAAATTATGTAACCCTATGTTATTCAAATTTTGACAGTATAAATTTTCAAAAATTTGTTCATTGATTCAGGCACTGTTAAGAGTGTTGAACAAAATAAAGTTTTGGCATTGCTGGAGCAATTATTGTCGATGTCGAAAATGTGTTTTATTAGTGACGTGAGATAGTGAAATTTGTAGTGTTTTTCGTTTTAACCAAAATAAGTACACAATTAGGTGAGAAATTGAACGTCCCAAAAAATGTACGATAAAGCGTATGAACTTTGATAACACCAAATAGTGCAAAGTCTAACCTTGACGTTACGCAATATGCAGAAGTGAAGTACATGCACAATTCTATTAGGCACATAAACATTCAGTAATGAGGCAGTCACATGTTTCGACATAAACAATTGTCTGCCGCGCATATATTTCTCCAAACACCTAGTTTATTCAAAATGTGGATCAATATTATCCGATTTTTACTTTTCACAACAAGGTCGAATTTGGTTTTACACTATTATTATCTTCTATGATTTGAGATCTTTATAATAGTTTTAATGTTTGAGACATAAAGTCTTCTCCTGGCTCCGACTTAAGACTTATCTTATATACTGACGGCAAGCGTTTATATTTTTTAATTGATAGGATAAATATGTCATCATCCAAGCCATGTTTCAATGCTTAGTTTTGGATTATGCTTTTTACAATTTGCGGTTTCGATGTTTTGCTTGTTTGCCAGGAAAATAGCTTAAAAGCAGTTATTAAGCCAAATGACCAAACTTGCATTAGACGATTAATTTATTATTTAATATTATTAATGTCAAGATCATTGTTAACTGTTATCATATTCTGTATTCCAATAGCAGGCCTATTTAAAAACACAAATCTATACTTAGAAATAACGTTATATAAGCGCATACAAATGCATGAATATATATATATATATATATATCTGAAAGTATAAAAGTACAAGTTCACATATAAGTGTACCCAAGTTGTCATTAAATTAAAAATTTGCTTCCTTATGGCGGTATAAATTCTAATGTATTGTTAGACTCTCGCCAGGCATTGCAAAATATTTAGCCTGTTAACTAACGGTGATTATTACACAAAGTGGTAATATTAGCATTTTAATTACCCGAAAAAGGAATATCAAAACAAAAAATGAGAAAATATAGCATTTTAAAAGAACCACTCACATTATTAGGCCTATTAACACACCAGCGTTTTCTTATTTCAATTCTTTATTTTAGTTAATTACCAAAGCCGTTTTAAAATTTAAAATTTAATTATGTCATTCGAGTCTCCTATTGTGACACAGCGGTGGCTTTCATCTCATGGTTTTTTATAAACCACCGCGTGAATAAACAGTCCTCACAAATGAAAAATTTTATTTAAATTTTTTATTGAATAATATTCAATCTCATTTATTTTCCCTTATAACCAATACGTGTTTTACATAAAATAATTAACGTTGTTTAATTTTTTTCTTTTTATTTTTTAATGTTCTCTCTGCAAATACAGTTTTATTATTTTCGTTTTGTAAAGAGTGTTATGTTTTTGGCATCAAAATAATTCATTAAAAATAAGAACATGTTACTGTGATATTTAAGAGAGTAAAAATCAACAAAATTGTTATTCGCAAAGATTCTGTTATTTAGATTATTTTAGTATTAAGGCAACAGTAGGTAAATAAAACTATATAACAGATTTGCATTTTTCTTGCTCATTAGATAAATTGATAGCTTTTCACATAAGTCAAAATTTTTCTAAAAATTAATTTTTTTCTATGAAAATATACAAAACCTCAAATTACGTTTTCATCTTCGTTAAAAAATTTTTGACCATAAGCATTAGAATAAAAGGTACACTCTCATGTACACGTTTGAACATGAGATTATACCGTTTGCTCATGTTAACTTTTGCATATCCCTTTGGTCCTATTTGGTATAAAGTGTTACTAGGTACGTAAAAAAATGCATATACATTAGTTCACGACGAGGACGAACATGAAAACGTTAAATTTCATTGTATAAATCACTGCTGTAAAATTGCTTCAGATATTTTAAGTTATGTATAACTTAATTATTGGGGTTAATGAACAAATTGTGACGTTCCAAAAATTCTCGTATTTATGGAATGATTTCTTTGTGGGCATGATTTTTGTGAAGAACGAGTTTTGAGCCTTATTGACTGTTTCTCATGTCTCCTATTACAACAACTTTGAAGCGAAAATGCCACTGGGTAAACGCCCGCATTACCAGCGGAGGCATTCCAACTACAATGCAAGTAATCCTAGAAAACATGGTTTTTATCGTGGTAAGTGTAAATATTGTATTTAAAATTGTTAATTAATAAATGAAACCTGACCTGCTTCATGCGATGGTTAACTTTGAACAAATATACCTTTAGCTGTAAGTTTGTTTTGTGCTAGATATTTGTGCAAAGGATTACTTTACTTGCAAAGGTTAAATATAGTTAGGAAGTCATTTTAAAGAGCTTTGCTACGTTAGCAAATCTGCGTACGATAGTTGACTAAAATCTTTTAGGACTATTATTGTTAATATGTCCATCTTATTAGAAGAAAATTTAAATTTGTATTAATTTGTGATAGCTAGTAAAGGCGTTGTACTTAATATCTTTGTTTGAAGTTTTAACAACTTTCTCAAAATCGCTTATATTTATTGCATAATTTTAGGAGTTAGCTTTTAACATTTTTTATATTAATAGACGAATATACAGGTTAGGTGAATTTCTGACAATGAAACCTAAATGGAAGCAAATTTAACCTGAAAATATAACTTATACATGCAAATATATATATCTATTTAAATAATTTGTTTTCAAATACGTAAAACGTTTATTTTAGGTCACGATTTTTTAAATCACATTAGGTATTGTAAATCATCGCTTTTGCTCCAACATACGAATTGATTTTTTTCAAAACAAATACACCTTTATTAATTTGGTCTATATAAGAACCAATTAATCGATAGTAGTAGAACACATAAATGTTCATATAAAAATCTAGGATGTACAAATAGGAGAAAGGAAACTAAACAAAACTCAGCCCTATTTCGTTTGAAGAACGGAAAGTCCAATGGTAACTCCGGGTCACAAACAAGATGACTTTGTTTGCACAGTTCTGGGCATTGTCTATTAATAGCATTAGCCTATTAATAAAATAATCATGTTCGCCATCATAGCCTTAATTTAGATTTAAAAACACTGCGTTGACGTGTCGCATTTGTTGCAGCTAATGCATGTTTAATCATGGATGTACATGCGACACAAATCTAATTTTGCATAACATAAGTTGGTATGTGCTCCATAAAGCTTAATATAATCTTCCACAGAATGTACATAAATGGGATTGCCACACAGGTATAATTCCAATTAAAATTATCCTCGGATGCATATTTCAGTGGAATTTTGTTTATTACATAAGTTAGAGCAAACTTAGTAGCGGATATAATTAAAAATAATTTAGCGCAATATATGTGAACGCTAATGCAGAAAACAATCTGCTAATTTGCAATTAATGATATAAATATATTTTGCCCAAAACTGTGCAAGCAATATTGTGGGATTCTCCGTGTCCCATGCGAAACACTGTTAGGATTGAAACAGCTTTAATTCTTTTATTTGAATACTCCTGGCTTATATAATATTTTCTGTTCTTTTGGCCATCTTTCCCTGTTTAGGCAAATTAAATTGATGCGCTTTATTTATGAATAAAATCCGTTGATAATATTAAGCACAAGCGCTGCTCCACAATATGTAATTTTTGTTTTAATTTCTTCCTACGAATAAATGCTTTAGATATTTGAAAACAAAATAACCTACAAGAACTGTCGTTATCAGTAACACCATTTTAATAGGTATTATATATTTTTTATTCGTTATTAATGTTGCCACATGGCGTTACGTAAAATAATTAGTCTAAATTGTGCAAAACAACGGACGGCATTGGTCACGTAAAATGTACAGTTGAGATTGAATGAGCAAAAATAGTAACGAATCCCGAAGTAGTGCTGTAGATACGGTTAGATGTAAGTTTTATTAATAAATGTTATTTTAAGGACTATGGATTTTTCATATATATATATATATATATATATATATATATATATATGTCGGCGAATTAATCTGAGCCATTACAGTAGTTCATGCTTTATTTCACAATGTTTATCTGTATAAGTTAATATTTAATAAAGCGTATAACTTTTGGTCTTACCATACTATAAATATCGCTATCACAGATTCTTCATATCATTTAATGCAGGTGAAAGATGGCATGGTGAAGAAAAATCAATATAAAGATACAGAAACAAATATCAGATATGTTATTACAAAAATAAGCATACTAGTGTGTATCATCTAAGGAAAATAGAGGAATACTAAACGAATCGATTTTCAATTTAATCACTGTGCAATTGTCGCTAAACCTTGGTTTAAATGGTGAATTCTCAGATGATATTTATTAAGTAGGTTATGAAGTAGTGAAATATTGGAATCTGCGTACATACCGTAATGCGAGTACGTATGTGCCTGTAAGTTCACCAGCCTCAATAACATTCCATCTCAGCATAACTGTATGCGTATTTATAATAGTCACATATAAACGAAATTAGAAGATACCTCAAAAGAACGCAATCTAATGAACAAACTCGTTCATAATACTAATGTTAGCCTAATATCTGTCAGGTACAATTCCGATAGACAAAAATCCTATAAACATTTCGAGATATCGAAATTGAAAATTATAATTAAACTTTCAGTTGTTTAAAAGTTACCCAAAAAAATTTAAGGTGGTTTGAACGATGATAAGTTTTGCAATGCAACTAAAATATGCGTCATGACTAGAATAGTTGACATGTTTCGTAATTTAACAATAATTGATTGCGCGGGTGGTGAAAACAATTCTATAAATCAAGTTTGCGAGCTTGAAGTAAACACCAATCCCATTACTGGTTAAATACAATGGGTTGATGTTTTTTTCATGCTCGCAAACTTGATTTATAGAATATTTCGTAATTTGCACTTATCTAAGAAATACATTTTTTCAGATAAATTGTTAGCACAATAATATAATCTATGCTCAAGTAATCAAAAATATCAAAGGAAATAATAAGAAGAGACGTACATTGACTGGCAGTCATGGGGTTTTAATGATCATTCGGTCCGTCTTATGAAAATTTGCATTACGTAATAGGCAATATCAAACTAAGTGCTTCCTATTGGTATAGATAAGTGCAAAATTCACCTATTCTAAGGCAAGTTCGTGTAGACGTTATAGCAAAATAAATTAATTCTGTTTTTGACAGAAGTTCTTTATAAATACTATAAAAGATTAATCAAATAATGAAAATGGCATATATATATATATATATATATATATATATATATATATATATAATGAAAACCCGATATTTTCCAGTCTACATCCAAATAGAAATTGAGAAAGCTGACGAAATTACAAACGTATACATTTATTTAAACTATATCTTAAATAAAAATTTTAAAAACGCTTTTTATTTGAATAAATTAAGTAGAATTTTTCTGTTATAGTATTATCAGATGCTCCAAACAGATTGTCCTATAAATATATAAGAAATGGTATGCTATTTTTTAAAAGTAGTGTATTAACTCTATTTTTTTGATGGGTTATTATAAATTATTCAAATATTTTAATTACTTTACGTAGAAAAAGAGATAATGCGGTACTGATTTGTAGTTTCTATCAGGATAAATAGCGGAATCCTTCAATGATATTCGTCACTAATTCGGTAATGTCGAAAAACATTTGAAGAGATACTTCTTGACATGGTTAAATTTTATCAGCCAATAAAATATAAATTATTTTTGCTTCAAATTTTCGAACATTTTAACTTCTAATATAATAATAATAATAGTTTACTTGAATTTCCGTCATTTCCAACATAGATTTCTTACAATTGATTTTTTCGCACTAATGTTTTACATATGCTTTCATGTAGGAACGTATTGCTATAAATATCTATTTATCAAATTGATGAACTTATTTTATTGATTTTCTACAAATACACGGAATACAAATTTTATTTCTAATGGTCAAATACTATTCAAAAGTAACAATTCTTCTAATCGAGCAAATGTAGTTGGTAAATTATAGATTTATATTTTTATTGAGAAACAAAATACGCCTGTCTCTTTTAACTGTATATTTGCAAATTTTATATTCTTAAATTTAAAATACCTAATGGTCAAAACATTAAATTAGTGAAATAATGTCAATATTATTTAAAAGGTTTATTTGTAAGAAAAAATCAAATTGCTTTCAATTGAATCTTTCTTTAAATTATTCCACTGGTTTCATTACGAATTAAACTTGTATTATGTTAACTATTTCTAAAGTTGATATTTGTATATTGGTTAGTACTATAAAGCATGGAGTGTACGTCAATAAAAAAATTTTTTCCAGATAAGTTAGATTCTTTGCTAAAAAGGTTTTAGAAAAATTCGCATAGTTCTTAAGGTCAAAAAGATTCAGCAACAGCATTTACGGCATTACTTCAAATCTGATCACTGTGCTAAATAAATCGATTATTTCACATATTATTTAGTTCAATTAAATCACCATTTGTCAGAAATTCATTTTTTCTCATTTTAGTTTGGTGCGTTGTGCTAATCAATTGACAGAAAATAACGCCCAATCTAACAAATTATCTTGAGCACTAAATGGGATTGAATCTGAGCAAACATAGTTGGATGAGAATGAGTTATCTCTGTACAACCATGACCTATTTTTATGAACAAAGCATAAAAATATGCTGATGACACATAATGTCGCTTTCTTTTTTAATGCAAATAACGTAAATCCCTTTTCGTATAATAAAACATGATGCAAAAAAATACTGACAGTTATTTAAATACTCATCTAGCATTTTGTACACGGGCTTTGAGATTCCAAAGTATATATATATATATATATATATATATATATATATATATATATATATACTTATTTATTTATATTTCTGTATATTTATGCGTAAATGTATGTGTGTTTTGCATTATATTGCAAATGTGAATTTTATTAATAAAAGAGGTGCAATAAAATTAAACGCGATGAAACCTTCGTCATTTAGAGGTCAGTAATTATTTACTTTTTCAAAATTGTGTGCACAATGAATATGGATGCGCGTATATTACTGAATGATTTATATTTTGCTCTTTTAATTTATTGTGTAAATAGAAGCAGGTATATGTGAAAGAGCCTGAAAAGTATTAAAGGACCACTGACTGCGACTCGATTTAACTGTCAATGACTCATTCTGCAAAAGGCAATAAAATTTATGTGCAATTTTGTATTTAATTTTTGTTAGAAAGATTATATTTATCTAGTAACCATTATGAAATGGAAATAAGAGTGATTTAATTATTCAAAATACTCTCATTAAATAAACTATATCTGTAACTAATGCGCCTTGCCAGGTAACAATTAAGTTTATTTACTAGACATATCTAAATAGGGTTTCAGTCTCTTAGCTCTTATTCTGCAGATACTTCTTAATTATATATATTTCATAATTTTCACTTTTTATTTACTCTGAACGAATATCATCCAGACAAAGCTCATAGAGAGTGAGTATAAAGCCCCGAATAATAAAGTTAATGTTTATTATTTACATATGAAAATAAAGCTAGCATACAATCAACATAGCCACTAATTTTTAGAAATATAAATGATAAAATATATCACAAAGTATTTTAAATGTAAGCATGTCTATCCACGACGGTTTTGATGTATATAATTCACGAATGCAAATGTTCTAATCTTTAAAAGAAACCTGCTTATATATATATTATATATATATATATATATATATATATATATATATATACGAAATACGAATATGATCCAACGATTCAAGCTCGATATTTACACTTAAATCAGCATGGTAAATTACATGCTTGTCAAATGATACATATATACTCATTAATTTTTATATTCCATTGCATGTTAATATCACTATCTAGGTACACATTTTGGCAAATGGCACAATTTAATTTAAGATGCTCTTGTTACTTAGTGTCAACAAATAATGCCAATTTTAAATTTCAGAAATTATCGTAACGAATCTACACCTTTGACATATTGATTTTAAATATGCCTGGTCAGTCTAAAACGTTTTTTAAATTGGGAGAGAAAGAGATATTGATTAGGTATTCCCTTTTATATATGAAGTAATGTGCAAGAAAATAATGCGAACGTCCTAACACATTTTTTAAGAATTGAAAAATTTTAGTATTAAATTATGTGCTCATCTAAGCAGGATTTCTTTCCATTAATATATATAGTGTGCATAAATTTCTGTGAAAGAACAGCTGAAAACCGTTCAGAAAACTGATTACCGTACAAAAATGCAAGAATGATATAAGATAAAGATAATAATTAATTATGTAATGGGTATTTAGAATCAAAGAGCATAGTCCTCTACATAAATTACAATTTATTTTAAATTTCACTGCTTTTCTATTTAAAATTGTGACGAACAATTTGTAGGAAATGTTTGTTGTTCTCAAAATTTTTTTCAAATCGAGTTTTTACACCTGTTAAAATCGCCCAGATCCTGTTTTTTATCCCTTTTTAAGGCCTTTGTTAAGTTGCTTCCATGTTGCCCTATTACAGACTTTTGCAGCACATCAGAATTATCAAAATATAGTTCGTCTATGCTTTGCGGTCGCCAACTTACAAGGAAGTACACACCTAGCCTTAGTTACAATCAAAAAGCGTTTTGTTGTCTTTTCGTATTTTTCACGTGACAAAGCGTATTTAGGCATAAATGTAAGCGCAACAACATTCTTAATTTGCACACTCCAGGCTGGTATGTGCTTCAACTGTAACGACACAAATTAATTTCCGACATGTTGCGTAAATTAAATTCAATTTTATTTACGTTGCACCAATAAGAAAAAAGCGCAACTTTCCCTTAACCAATAGTGTGCAAGTAGAATATGGCATGGCTATTTAAGCACGGCAAATTTACCATGCAGTTCAGTTGTCGCATTTGCCTTCTGCTTTGCGTTACGTGTGCGTGCTGTCGGCTGTCATCACCTACGCTGGTTATTGGATTGTCTTCACCAACAATTGGCAATATCCGTGACACATCTTGTTGCTGTACAACCAGCCAGACGAGCCAATTAATGCAGAACTTCAACGAAGTTTCCACATCGAGAATACAACGCAACAACAGAAGGAACCACAGCCTGAGCCAAACCAAGGCTCTATGACATCTTCACACTGAAGGATCTTTCTCGGCATTTGCCGGAGAACGCACGACCGGCCCTGTTAAGGGCCCTCTATCAGTACAAAAACTCTATATCTATAGCACTTTAACCGAGTTTGTAACGTCGTAGGGCATTTACTTGAAGCTGGGGCGTTTACACAACCAATGTTAATTAAAAGTTTTACTCAGCATAATTTTCTACGAGTACATTTTTAATTCTAGCTAACAATTAAGTTATAATGCATTGGATATTTGTCTTTCGCACTGGGTGGAGGGTGTTTGGTGTTGGATGCAATCATATCCAATTCAGCGACAAAATACGTGAATATCAACGCCGAACGGAATCTATCGTGCACACGCTACATTGCCTCGTTATATTTTTACTCTGAGTCAATATACAGCAGTTTCTCGCCTACTTAACAAACGTTTAAAACAGGCTTTACTATTAAATTGTTTTTTCTTACCTATAAAATGTGGTGAGTCGCCGTGAATTTTGAGAGAATTCCACACGGAATCGAAATCAGTCTGAAAACATTCAGACGAACAAATAGCTAATACCCTATTGGGCAATTTCTTAACCAAGCCTCTTATTAACTTTCAATGGGCACTTGATTTTAAAAAACAAATACCGCACGGTCCAAGCTTTCTTAAGGAAGACTGGTCTACACAAAGTACCATCAATTCTGTTTGAGCAACAACATATCCAGAAAGTTAAAGTATGAAGCTCTCGGTTTACAATCGGTTTACATCCAAAATTGTGCCATCAACACGCACGTAAGCACAGTGGCCACGACAGAAGTTAAAGTCAAACCAATTTTTAGCATAACATTTTTTTGACCATTGAATATAAATTGAATGCATGAACAACGCAGATAAAGTAATCATTACAAACATGCTTAACTAAAATGAATTTTCAGAAATTCTCCCCGACACACATGCACAAACTCAATAGCTTCCTTTAATTGGACATTAGTAAAAGATGAAGTATATCAAACAATTACATCGAACGAATCTTTCATGCTGTATTAAGATAAGGGAATTGTTTTCAGGTTCAAAAAGTTAGCTAACCATTGGTTAATTTATGTGTTTGTGAAATCCTGATTTGAAAATTGGTCTCAAAAGCATACCGGACATGTTCGCCTTCAATAATCATAAAATATAGGTCTTGGGGTTCCAATTAGCTTCTTTTGTTTCGAAAGTGCGAACTTCCTTCCAGCAAGAGTGCAACATAAATCAATTAAAAAGACGCATGCAATTTTTCCATTTTTTCGCCTATAATCTGAATTTAAAACTTCGGACTATAAATCAAGCCAATTACATTAAAAACTTTGTCGTCCAGACCAAATCAAACCATTTGGCATTTGAAGGAATATAATGTCAACGGTCTTTAGCTAATTCTTGTAATGCTGCCAGGTGCGCATCAATGAAAGAAGGATTTTTTGACTGATCAATTTTGATATTGGTGACAAATTTTAACGAGATTTATTTAAAACCATCGTTCGCAATCAGCATTATTTATTTTTCAACTAGGTAACTGATCTAAAAAGGATTTAGACTTTGCTTTGGTCAGTATAATGTTTTGTTTCAGCAGAATGAAAAATATTTACCCATTTCTGAGTCTCACTTTGTAAATAAATAAAAATTTTCTGGCTCTGTCGTCATGCATTACGACGTGTATTTTCGTGAGTCAAACGTCTAATTTCTGGCCCCAAGTCTGAAATTGACACTAAGAGTGACGCTACGGAAAACTGAGAGGGATGTTTTACCTGAGATTATCTACCTTCTAGCAGATTGAAATGTTACATAAAAGGAAGCACAACTCCTGGAACACGTACACCTAGCGTAGATGTCTAGCAAAGATGCACAAATCCGGTATAATTTTAAGACATAATGCGTCAACTCATGACTTTTCCTACTGGTTAGCTTCACTGTTAACTTCGGTAATGGTTTTCCTATCTCAATGAAACTTGGAAGAAGCTTTATTCTATTTGTTGACAAGGTAGACAAATGGAAGGTCAAAAATTTTGCGTGTTTTTGTTTCCTTTTGGCTTGTAATTTTCTAATGCTTCTTTTATAAGATAATTGATATTGTGAGTCAAAATGAGCGAAATAATTTTCCAGCTGTTTATTTGAGCAAAACGCAGTTAAAAAGAATACTTTATTTGTGCTTTCACATCCTTAATCAATTTTCAATAGCCAACTTTACAGACAAGAAGAAGGTCTATTAATGGGTTCAACTTTGAATCCGAATATGGCCATTATGTTTATGTGAACGTTGGAAAAATTAGTCTCTGAACTATTGAGTGAATTTAAATTATACAACCGTTCTGTTGATGCTATAATTTGGTGCGTGCTGGAAAACTGCTTAATAATTTCATTAAATTTCATCAGAATTTTCAATTTAAAATTTAAAAATGATTAGGATGAAAATTTATTTTCGTGATATATTGCTCAACTTTAAAACTAGTTATACGCTGTAAAAATCAGAATTTCACAAGACAACATGTCACACGCAATATTTCCATTTCAACATGGGCAACCCATTGAAATGGTTCAACGCTTAGTTTAAATATTGTGTAATAGCAAATTGCGTAATCGTTCACTAGACAGATTGATGACTGAGTTGGAAGTGGTACGCATTATTCTTATAATTAGTTAATACCAACCACATTTTACAGATAAGTGTAAGACTTTCTATATAGTAATACACGTAATAAATCGTTTAACAGTTGATAAGAAGGCGGATATAATTACCTACAATATAAATGTGTCGAAGAAATAGATTTCATAAAGATAGTTTGCGTTCAGGTATGGCGTTCAGATATTTTGCAGCTCACTAAGTCATGATTACATCCACAACCAATCTTATTCTGTCTGGTATAAAAGACGAAATTCTATTGCAATCTGCTTCTAAAGTTGTCTACCTGTGGGAAACGTTATTTAGGATGATGCGGCAGATGTTCGATTTCATACGCAGACTTCTTTGGTGTACGCAAAATTATACGTTGTTTTGTGAACGATGCTAAATGCCAACAAACTTCTTTCCTTGTTATTTAAAGTAGTATGTGAATGCATGCTAATCTATTTGGAGGCTATCATAATAAACAAATGGTTTACAATACTGTGAAAACAGATACAAATTGTTCGTGCACTGACATTTCCATAGGACTTTCAACGCTCATTTGATATTGTGTTTAGTTATGCTAGTTTTATTTTAATTTCCTGAATTAATATGGACATATTTTGTGTACATTTTATGTGATCGGTTCTTTTATTTAATAATATGTTCTATTCTTCCAGATAGTCAATTGATATTATTCATCATATGCGCTATCATACAATATATCACGTTCTTTTAAATACTTTTCTTGGAATAATGTTTCTCTTAAGTGACAATCTATATATATATATATATATATATATATATATATATATATATATATATATATCTTACAGAATCGTCATTAAATTGATATAAATATAATACAAATTGATAATATAAATTTAATGTAGCTTACAAATCGCGCTTTAATATTATTTATGGGCAAAAATGCTTCTATTATTAAAGGTAACAACTAGAAAAAAATCTTACTTCAAGAGATACTTTAACTAGTTATCCTTTATTTACGTTTATACGTTGAAATAGCGGCAACGATAGTTTATTTGTAACACGTATACCAAAAGCATGTTAACGATCTTAATTAAATTGATATCGCTCACCGTTTTTCCATTAATTTTCCTCTGTATGTGTGGGCTGGAATGATGTCCACCAATAATATTGCTAAATTTATTTATATAGCAAATGTCATTGCAGTGCATTTTCCAATTAAAAGGATAAATTACCTTTGGTCAGTTATATTTGGCAAACATTTGCTGTTGCAATAAAATTTTGTATATTTTATATGAACTATTTTTTTACCATAAACTGAATTCACACTTTACATAACATTCATGCGTATTTTCTAACTAAAGTAGACAAAATTTAAAAATAGTTTTGTTTAGTCGAAACAGAACGAAACTGACCAGGCTATTCAGACGATATTGGAAAATTTTTATACATTAAAATTTAGTAAATAAATATCTTGTAGATGTAATCAATTCATCATTAATAAAAATACATATACAATTTTTTTTGTATGAATATGCTTTTGTAATAAGATTATAAATCCATATTACAAATATATATATACGTTGCGTAACTAATTCGCACAAATTTCCCAATTCGATATTTCTTACGGTGACTTTCTTATTTTACATTTAATAACATATCTAAGTTATTAATTCGACATTTAGTAACGATTCTTCATTGAATTCCGGAATCGCACTTACTTTTGCTCAAAAAAGCTATTCTTATATGGGCTCCTTATTTGTTAATTATTTAATAATATCTATATAGTTGAAATATAATATTTACGATATGCCTAACTTTAATTTTTGAAAAAGGAAATCAAATAAATGTAGTTATTTATTGATTAGCAATGACAGACATTCGAAAATTAATATGGCACCAAATTTTTGTCATATTTTTATGAAGCATAACTAGTTTGTAGATAGATTGTTGAGGAGTAACAAAGTTGAAACTAGCCGTATTTAGACATAAAAATTCCGCTAAATTTAAATTAAAGGTTGCTCTGTCAAATTCTTGAAAGTTTTAATTTACAAAATAAAAGATTCATAAAATTTGGAACTATTAGTTACTAAACAGAGAAGAAAATAAGAAGTCATTTCTTGCACTATTACATAATAGATGTTTAAGAAACATTAACAGAAAGACGCAAATTTTACACTTATTAATTGTCCTGCATTGATTCGACATTGCTTTTTCCACATTATGTTATATAATTTATTCATGAATTATTTGACAATATATGTAGTATATCATATTTATGAAAAGTAAGCAAATGTACTTCAGTTTGAATCTTTGTTATTAAATAAACGTGACATGGTTTAAATGCACAATAAAAGGTGTTTCTCTAATTTTAATCCAATTACAAATTATCTATTGCACACATATTGGATACCTCATTTGTTTTTGTTACTACTTTAAGTACTGAATTATCCATGCGAGGTTAGAGCAAACACGAAAAAACTAGAGAATTTTTTAAGTATCTGTCTTCATTTTAAGTGCTAAAAATTGCCGTTGTTTGACAAAACGTTGAAAGAAACATTAGACTAGAAATTCAGGATTTGACATCAAAGCCAAAATTTAATTGTGTGTCTTTTGTGTGGTCTCTATGGGCTGAATAATTTAAAAATGCATTTAAGGTATTTTCATTTACAAACTTGATTTTTTCATTTGTAAAATGTTCTTCATTGTTAAGAAGATTTAGTGGTAATCATGTACTATCTACAATACCAGTGCGAATAAAATCATAAATTAACAGAGCTTTTTTTTTCGTGGCTCTGAATGAAAAAAACCTTATTTTTTCTTGCAATTCAGGCTAAATGTTCAAACCAGATTTCAACGTGTGTGGTTGTCAAATAATTTCCATTTAATCACGTTTATATATAAGGTGTAGTATTAATTTCCACCGACCCGTTCGCGTTTAAAAATTATGTTTGACAAATTGATGCAATAAATTACTTAGTTTAGATACAAAATGATTCTCATCATTTTGGTTGTGAAAGAATAAATACTAACGTCTACAATATCGGTATTTATTCATTTCTGTTTTTTGTGCATCAAAACACAAACAAGAACGCGCTGCTCACTATATTGTTTGTCTATTTTCGTTTATCGTCGTTCGCTATAAGACAAAACAGATGTGATTGCTGATTAAACGAAAATTGGTTGCGCAGGCGTTAAAAACAAGTACTTTTTAATGAAGTCTGCGAACTTCACATAAAAACTCGACTCATTATGGGCATACGTTTCACAGTAAAAACTAAGCATTTTAAAGTGTTGAAAAGAAAATTCATCCAGTTGATTACGTACTGACCAGAATTTGCCGAAAACAGAGCTCGAACCTGGGCAAAGTCTTCTTCGAAATTTGTTACTCTAACCACTGAGCTATCCTGCTGCTCACTAAACACAATTTTCAGTTATACACTAACTAATGTTTCTTGGCCAGAATGTATTTAGCTGGGGCCTATACTGCATCAATTTATACCTGAAAAACCAACTAACCTTCCCTAATCTGTCATTGTACAACAGACACCACGCTACATAGGGAAATGGTATTGAAATTAACATTTATATAATTAAATGAACATTGGTTGCGCGGGTGGTGATAATTATTATAATATATGTTACTATCTTGTTAGAAACACCTGACCCATTATGTACATACATTTGTAAGCATAAACTAAGAATTGTTTAAAATAGAAAAAAACAATTCATCCAGTGGACCGTTTTCGTCCTAATTGAGAACTCATCATCTAATGTTAAGTATTTTCCGCTGTTTGTATGGAGAAGAGGCGAATAATAGAGCACGTTTACAAATAATTCTTTGCAGAATTCAAGTAATTTCAAAGCTTTACTAAATTAAAACAATTTGTCGTTTGGGTACGATACATTTTAGACTGTAGATCATTAATGAATCCCCATGGTATTTGGTAAGAGACAAAATTAGTATTACAATCAGTAATGAAAAATACTTATATCCCATAACTGGCGAAATAGTAATCCATAAATTAGACATATAAATCATCTCCTGAAATAAATAAATTGACATAATTTCGTAATATTGTAAATAATAATTTGCTACCTTCCCAGTTACCAGACAGCACTAAGCTAACGTCAACTTTCTTCAGCGTAATCTGCAAAGAATAAAAATATTAGCTTTTAGGCATATAAAACCAATCTTTTTATTCAAATGAATTAATTAAGAATCTGCTGAAATTCAGCCAAAATCAATTTAACTTTCGTTGCTGCGGATTACATCCAGAACAATATAGCGGAATAATTTATGTAAAAGTTTGCTTAATTGGGTTAAAGTAGCGTATAAGCAGTTAAAGGAATATATTTTTAAAACAAAATACAATAACCATTTAAATAATGCACTTATTGCAAAATAATTCTGTTGAGGCAAGAAATGAACTTGAAAATACTGAAGTATATAAATGGTACTGAAAGTAGCGATGAATGACGGATAAATCTTTTGTCCATGTTGTATATGTGCCAACATTCATTTTTCTATCGATACGTCATGTAGGCGAAATCATCAAATCGAAGACTTTATATTAAGTTAGCTTCATTACTCCAGGTTTACAAATTCGTATAGGAGATTATACCATCCATTTTTTCCCACATTCATCATCCAAATATATAATGCGTAAAGGGCGTAAAATCGTCTCCTACTGATGAGTAACCATTAAGCACGAAACGAATGTGCACGAGATTATAATTTCCGTTTATGCTGTATTCGATTTATCTTTCCGGTGGTTTTGGAAATTATTTGTTACCCGTGGCGCAACACCTAATATATAATTGCATATATATTAGTTCTCCGCATCAAACAATATCTAACGTAGATGTCTCGTTCAGTTTCATTTTTGTCTTGTAGTTATACTAAACGTAGTTTTGTTATTTGTATTGTGATGGTGTTATTCTTCAGTTTTCTTTACAAACTCAAAGAATAGAATATCAAGTATGTGTGTGTCACACTCCCAGCAGTGTCGCGTAAAGTGTATTTGTCTGGAAATGTCGACTGCACAATATCATTTCGCCTAGGGGCGCACACAATTTTCAGATTTCGCTATACTTTATAAAAACTGACAACTCTGTTACCCATGGAATACGTGGGTGGAGAATACAAACCTTTAAATCAAACTTACGTAATTAAGATAAAAACGAAACCAATTTATTTCTGTCAGTCAGAGGTTACAACATAACTACGGTCGGTCGTATATACTGGCATGTTTTGCACTCCTGTGGTACGAATCCAAGCACAATGGAAAGCTGACTAATGAGAATTAAGTTGCTAAACACATATAAGTTATGGAAAATTAAGCAAAGAGCTCTCACGTTTTGTTGATGTCGCGTTAATTTTATTTCTATGCCATCATGAACGTTTGTGACAAAGCACTGAAAAACTGTTATGTTGGTGAAAATGAAGTAATTGTGCAGCCGACATTTCCAGTCAAGCACAATGTTTGCGATACTAATTTACCATTTAAATATTTATGAATTTCGGTATCTTGCCCGCATCGGTATTTCATCAAATTGCTAGCCTAAAGTTAGAGATACAAGCGCTAAAATAGCTCGTTGCTTTTTTTTAGTAAAACTATTGCATAATCTTATATTTATGTTTACTTTATAGCGAAAAATTTATGCTAGGGAAATAATGTAATACTGGATGAACTACAAATTGTGATCTTTTTTATAAATACACAGTAATTTTAACACATTTACAGAGTAATAACCTGCAAAACCACTTTTATTTTGCACATAAGTTCACATGCACAGCGTTGATTGACATAAGAGTAACTTGCCTCCTACATAGAACTGCTAGCATAGCTACCAATTGTGGGTGTATCTTGCATAAAGCTCACACGTCGTGCAATGTTCTCACGAGAAGAATTTTTTCTGTGCATCCATTTACCTGAAATAAATTTCTCTTGTAAAAGTTATTTTTGTATTTGTATTTTATAAAATTGTATTTTTATCGTGTCATTCACCAACTTGCTTTCAGAACACTGCAAAAATTTATGTCACGACAAATCTGAGCTAGTATACTATGTGAAATTTGTAATCAATTTGGTTCTCAATGAATACGTTGCTTTAGAAAAATGAAGATTTTTTCATTGGTTTTGAACGTTGCATTGTAATCGCGTCATAGTCGAGCTTTCATTTTTTTTTTAATGCTCAAAAAACGGCATCTGCTCAAATGTTTTATTGTCTTTGTTGCGAATTATTTACTCTGAAGGTGATCCGAAACGACACAATAGTAGGTAACTTGTGCGGAATTTAGCATTCCTTATTTATGCTCAGTTCCGAAACGCATAAAATATTAAATTTAAAACAACTTTATGCCTTGATTATTTTATTTTAAAATTTATTTATTAAAGCTATTTGATGATATTTAGGATCCGAAGCAAGGAACAGAATGTTGTAGAGTACAAATTCAAATTTTACGTGAGAAGTATGTCCACCAGCGAAAGAAATTTTCAGCAATAATTTAATCGAACACCACCATATTTTCCAGGCCTTAATTATACATTTTATTTCAAAAACTTTAATAATGTGCATAGTTAGAATGAAGAAAAATATTTTCTTCGAATAAAAAAATATTACTAAATGATGGCAGAAAATGTATGGATGATTTATGTCATTTACCATCAACACATCAACAGTTTGATTTATATACGCATTGGGCAAATATTATAATATATAACTAGAGTTTGTAGTTTATGAATAAAAAAAATTCTACTTTTCAGTAAGTTGTGCAAAATTGCCGAATTACTATTTACGCGTGAATGGACCTGTTTTGAAGTTCGTTATTCCTTTGCTGAGTCTGACGTAAAACTGACTAATTAGGACTTAAAAAGCTAATAAATTTCTGAATAGCTAAGGAGGAATCCGGCATTTAAAACGTTTTAGCTCTCTTCTGATTGTCGCTCATTAATAAGATTTTCGTCGTACTTTGATAATTTTTATTGAAGGTTAAAATGTGTCAGGTTTTGTTGCCGTCGAATATTTCCTATGTAATGAAAGTTAAAAAAAAACAAATATGGTTAGTCTCCAATTTAAGGCTGTAGAAATTTACTTTATGTCCATTAAGTCATTAAGAATAGCTAGAGAATGTTCATTATAAGGCTGATACTTTGAAAACTTTGTACAAATATTTGAAGGAAAAACTTTGCATTACGTTTTTAACATATTCTTAAAGAATTGGCTTTCGCGTAGTGCTGTAACCGTTCAAGCTGATACCAGAATTGACGGTTGCAGGACAAGTGATATCACTGGTAGGGCCGTAAAATCTTGATTCCTTTACATATCCGGGTGTAAAACTTGTTCTTTTAATTGAATGGTGGAATGTCACTGGTCTCGTAACTCCGAAGCCATTCCTACACTGCTTTTCTAGAAATGATTTTATTACAGATTATTCAAATATTTTCCAAAATTTCGGAACTTCATTGCCAGTCCCATCTAATTATATATTCATAGATATTTATATGGTTTGTACACAGATATTTAAATTAAAAAATAAATTTTTAAAGGATATGAGTATAAAAAGGCTTATTTAGCTAATATATTATTCGTTATTGTAGGCCCCATTATTGGTATTTTCCAAACGTTGGAGAAATACAATATCCTATCAAAAGTTTTATTAATCTCTCTCTCTCTCTCTCTCTCTATTAACTATTGTAAACAGGAGGAGATTAGGTAAAAACGAGAACTGAGAATTACTGCAATAAAACGAAAGTGGGATTTTTTATCCGTCTACACGTCCGGAAAACCAATTCAATAAATCGTGACATCACAGATAGGCGTATATTCCGATGCATACGTTTCACTTATATTTATTCTATAAATGTCACTCTATATTAGAGTACACCTACACGTGTGAATATGACTGTGCGTGTATGTAGTTTTGCATATGCATATGAGTATATGAGAAAAGTTATTAAGGCCGGATATATTGGTAAACAGTAAAAATACTTTAGGAAGTAAAATAAATATAAATAAATGTCTTGTGTGAGGAAATCACATTTGTCACAAGTTGTTCTCTCTGTGAGTATAGTGTCAATCCTGAAGATGGTACTGGAAATGAAGTCCCAAAAATTCAGAAAATCTGTATTCAAAATCAGTTCCGGACAAGCAGTGTAAGGACAGCTTCACATTCACGAGATCCGTGAGAACAGATCGATCAATTGCAAAATCAAGCTCCGCAACTGACCTACGATTGCATCTTTTTTTCGAATACATTTTTTTCTTTATATTTTCAACGTTTTAAGAAAATCTGAAGTCGTCAGTACGTATGGCTTTTATTAGTTTTGTTATTTTGTGCGAATGGATAAAGTGTAGGATTGGTGTTTATCTCAATTCCACAAACTTGATACAAGTACTCATTAAACGACTACTAATTGACTGGTAGATCTAACTCATTAAAAAATTCTGATTATGCAGGTATCGATGATTATTTTGGAAAGTAATTGCTATTTTGTTATTAACACTGGACTTATTTATTTTTACAGTTCAAAGATTAAATTTTTTAAATCAAGTTTGCGATCTTGATCTAAACACCAGTCCATTTATTTACACACATTTTTCGGTATAAACTAAGTAGTGTATAGTGTGGAAAAGGCAATTCATCCAGTAGACCGGTTTCGTACTTAATGGGAACTACTCACGTATTGACCAAAATTTTCCGCGGACATAGTTTTAACTTCGACACAATTGCTTTATTGTCTGTCGCGCTTACCACTGAACCCCTCTGTCGCTTATTGATCTTGAAGTCAGCAGGCTTGATTACGTTATGACTTTAGGTTGGAAGATCTTCACTTTAATAAAATAAAAGAAGAGCGACTTCCAGTATTATGAAACATAGTTGATTAATGTATTGACTGTGTCACTGACGAAGATCAAAGACCAAATCTTAAATTAAGCGAACACCATCTTACAGGGACACGCATTAATGTTGTCAACCGTAAAAACTACATACAGCCGCACATTGAATAAATTGTTATTATTTAATATTACTGAGATAAATTTTTAAACTTATATAAAATTGCCTACCCAGACAATACATTTTCGAATACATTTCATTATTTTAATGAATGCGTGATTTGTAAACTAAATTAAGAAAAACAAACTGATAGGCTATACCTGAGTGAAAATAACGTAACTTATTATGTAAATGTGAAATAGTTCTATTTATTATTGAACATCATTTTATGCTGTCATGATGATCATGGTAGGTAGAAACATATCAAACTAGAATAACTGCTTATTAAATCACGCAAACTTTTTATTGCTCTTTTGATGAAGTAAACTATTTAATCAAGTTCACAACACGAAATATGCTCAATATATCTTGTTCCCTATCAAATGATATGCACGTTCGAGCAGTTAGCCAAATGCATGCGATGACACGTAATTCATTGTGCTACGCTAGGCGAATGCGTAAGAATGTGATTAGTGTTAATTAGCAATTCACAAATATTATTTGAAAAACAACTTAATCCATTGATTAATTGCTTAGTGAATTGCGCATTTTTAATTTTAATTCTTGCGAGACCTAGGTAAAAAGCACAGTTTATCTTGGATATCATATTTTGCTTTCTCTATAAATGCATTTCTGTCCGATCCTCACTAGCTAATTTTCCTCCGTGCATTGGTGATGATCATGGAAGATCTAAATGCGTCAGTACGTGTAGATAAAGGTAGCTTTGCTATGTTGAGCGACTGGTTAAATTTAATTAGATTATATTTTGTATCAAGCTGGCAAACTGCATATAAGTAACAGCTAAGCAGAAGACTGTAAATATTTTCTTTTTACTTTGAATCTATTGTTAATTATCCTGATGATTCTTGCCGTAACTTCTGTGTATTTCCTCATATGTTTCCCGACATTACTTCCAATTAAGCAAAAACAGAAGCCTTTTTTACTAATTTTAGCTTCTTTTAATAATACGTCACTTAGAAAAAATGCAAAATCCCATTAGATAATTAAACGAACATTGGTTGCGCGGGTGTTGATAACAATTATTATAATCAAGTTTGCGGTCTTGATATAAGCACCTGTCCCATTAATTTCTTACATATGTCAGTATAAACTGTATAGTGTAGAAAAGGCAATTCATCCAGTAGACCGGTTTCGTCCTTATTGGAAACCCATCATGTACTGGCCAGAATTAGCCATGGACAGGACTCGAACCTGGGCACATCTGCTTCGGAATCTGGAGCTCTAGCCACTGAGCTACTTTGCCGCATACTACACAGCACATAATTTTCAGTAATATTCCAACTAATGTAACGTGGTTAGTCTATTTTTCCTTTAGGTGGAGCTCATATGACATCCATTTAAACCAAAAGTTCCAACTAACCATCCCCAATCTGTCATTACTTAACAGACACCACACTACATGGGGAAGAGGTATTGATAACATTCTTTTTTGTTCTTAGTTTATCTTCTTTTTCGTCTTCTTCAACTATGCACTCAAGCATTAATAGTTGCTCTATGTCAGATATTTGCAAGTTGGAAACACTTTATCATTTACTAACAGATCGACTGACAAATGTTTTATTAAACATGACTGGTTAAATACAATGGGATTGGTGTTTACTTCAAGCTCGCAAACTTTATTTAACGAAATACTTTATTGTTTTGTTAAATTGTTTGTTTCATTAAATAGTTAATCGTTTAGGAGATTAAATTATTTTTTGTTTGCTTTCCATTGATTGTTTTATTGATTGTGGATATGGTCGATTAAGCGATTAAACAGAAACCGAATAATCCCCATTCTTTGTGCATCAGTATGACAAATAATCGCATAAATAAAAATCAACATTAATAAATGAAATAAAAATTTACTAACATTTAGTATAATTTATTTTAGCTAGGCTTGTATTTGACCTCGTATATTATAAAATATTTAAACATCATAATTGGCGTTGCTTTATTTTTAGATTTAAAAATGAATTGTCCAAATATTGTCTATTTTCCCACTCACGGTACCTGCTACTAATTTACGTTTTCTCGAATTTGACTAATTTTTATAAAATTCAGTTAAAATCAACTTATTGTACAGTCGCTTTACGTTCATTCGACAAGCTACTGTATAATTTTATTTTTTATCAAATAAATTTTCTATTGGAAAAATGTTATACTTTTTTCATAGAATCACCTACGATAATTTTCTAGCTGTTTTGCTTAGCAAGATATTTTCATCTGATGAACAGTAAATACCAGAAAAAAGGCCAAAATTATTGGTCAAATAATACAAATAATGCAACATATTTTTAAAATTCTTTTACTTGTTCGCATGGAAATATTTTTACGTCGTTAATTATTAAGATTTCACCATCACACCGAAAACTTCTAAAGCAAGCAGTATACATCTCGGCTTAAGTGAAATGCTTTCGCTAAGAAATTCCTCCATTACCTTATTTTGGCATTAAAATAGAAATATATGTTTACCTTTGCATAACGAACATCTTTCTGCAATTAATCCATCTATTATTTGCCCAATAAGTAGAAGGTACAACTACTAAAGGCATTTTTAAAGATTGCGTTACCTGAATCTAAATATAAAAAAATTTAAATTATTGACTAGTTGTTCGTAACACAATTGAAATGTAGCCTTTTGTTTGAATGAAGCGTCATTATCCGAATAAATAGGACAAAAATTAAAGCAAAAAAATGAGTGAAAGATACGAAAACCATCATAGATAATCAAAAACGAAGTCCTCCGCAGCACATAGCTTTGAATATCCAACATTAAGAGACAGGTCCTTGTTATTAAATAAATTAAGCAAACAGAGACTTTCTACCATAACAAAGTTATATGTCAGATAATTAAACAATTGTGTAGCATGACTTTCATTCGGCATTCTGTCTTTTTATAGTTATAGTCAATATCAAATTGAAAGACACTTTTTGGATAATCGCTGACGACACGTTTGACTCCCATAGTCATTCATTTATACGATCAAAAGGTAACATACGTCGCGACAAACCTAGCATAACACGAGATAATCTGCAGCACAGTAACGTGAATGTATTGACGATAAATATATTTTAGAATTTTGAAAACGTTTGGCGGTAACAAATGGAGCAAAAGCAACAGCTTCCATGGCAAAATTTCTAATCAAGTAAACTCGTTAATCGTTGCTGAAAAACATACTCCACAAAAATTAAACAATAATTACATGCGCCATTGTTTATACCAATTACTTAAATTCAGCTGATAAGCTTGATATAAACAACAATTCAAATTTATTTAGACAGTCGCAAAACATAACAAAACGTCCGTTATTCATAAGTACTTACCAGTTTCGAACTACTATGAAAATCATTAGAGCCCAACGTAAAATTTACTTACATGTATCAAATCGTAATGCATTAATATGAAAATCAAATTTATATATGCCGCAATTACCTCCAGTAGTCTCACATTCCTTGTGCTTGAATGCAAATGTCGGCTACACAATATCTATGCAGTCACGAACATGAACTTTCTGAAGCTTTCTCCAAATGTATATAGGTTATGCGGTTAAACAAGAATTGGTTGCGCGGGTTGTGATAAAAATTATTTAAATAAAGTTTTCCAGGTTGAAATAAGTAACAATACCATTCTATTTGACCACAGCAAATCTACCGTCAGTCTCTCGTGCTGGTCACTATACCGTCGTGCTCTGATGATAATCATGGAAGGTTGAAACACGTCAGAACTTGGGACTGACGGTAGTTTTGCTAAGTTGTGCGGCTGGTCGAATAAAATGGTATTGTTGTTAATATCAAGCTCGTAAACATAATTAAAAAAATACGCCACTAAATTCTTTTTTTAAATTCTCCCTGATTAATACATTTAATAAAATAGACGCAACCTGTTAAAACGGCGTAAGTAAAGTGTAACGTTTGAAATCAGTTACAAAATTTGTTGCTGATTGCCACTTATCATTGGCCGGTCTCAATCAATAATCAGCTTTTAACGTAAAGCAAATTTGCTCAGTATATTACAATGGCAAATGAGCTCTATAATATGCTAGTCACTTCAATTAAAACCTAAATTATCACCAAATCACGCAGTAAGAGGCTTGGTTAAAACATTCGAATGTAAACCAGAAATGACGCTCATGAAATGGTAGCTAAGTTAGAAACTTTTCAGCTCAATAGGAACGAACCAAAAATATGCAAACATAGATTGATAATTGGATTTGCGTGCTCCTTGAAATAGATATTTTTTGAGTAATTTTTTTCTATTGAAGCTAAAGCATTTCCAGTCAAGTAAAATATTTTACTGTGAGGCTATAGAGGTAAGTGTCACCTGCTCTGCTTCTTAGCTTAATTTATATATATATATATATATATATATATATATATATATATATATTTGATCCACGATAGTCAATTACCCAATAGGTTATGAATATAAACAAAAGAGGTCAAAAGGCGACAGTATGCCAGACAAATAGTTATATTTTGTGCAACTTGTAATATTAAATTCGTTGGTTTTACATTTCAAGCCGGCAAACGTTACATAATTAACCTGCTTCATCTTTCCTTGAATCTATTTGGGGTTTTGTTAAATTAATCAGAGTTCATTAAATGCGTGAACATTTACACCATTTGGAATAAAGAATTAGCTTGTGTGAGCCAGGCTCTTCTCTTTGAATAAAACGTATGATTATTAAATACTGTTTGTAGCGGAGAACTAATATTAATGCAAGTATGCATTAGGTGTTCCGAAGCTAGTAACAAATTAGTTCACTTGTGACCAGAAGGATAAACAAAAGACAGCATGAACAGAAAGTATAATCTCATTTACATTCGTATATAGGAGAATTTACCGGTCTATTATCCCACATTCCTCACACAAATTTATAGTGGTTAAAGGACGAAATACCGGCTCCTACTGATGAGTCGCCATTAAGCACGAAACGAATATGTATTAGATTATACTTTCTGTTCATGCTGTCTTTGGTTTATCCTTCTGGTCACAAGTTAAATAATTTGTTATTAGGTTCGCAACACCCAATACATACTTGCATATATATATACTAGTTCTCCGCAAGTAACAGTATTTAACTGTTATATATTGAATTGAATGATGCGATGCTTATCGCAAAATGTGATAACTGATATCGATCAAGGCCAGAATGTATGGATTTAATGGATTAATAGGTGTTCAGAAATAGTTGTAGTTCTCAATTTCGGTGAACTAAAGCATAAATTGATATCCATCATGTTGATACCATGTATCGACTCGGCAACCGTTCTATTATCCCACATTCCTCATCCAAATATATAGTGGTTAAAGGGCGTAATACCGGCTCCTACTAATGAGTCGCCAGAAAGCACGAAAGTGTCCGAATGTGAATGAATAGATGATATACCCTCTTTCTATCAACAGTTTATATTAAGCAATCTACACCACAATGTATTGCCGCTACTAGCTCTATATTTCCATTATTAAACATTTGAGAATTTCTTCTAAAATTTAATCTCAGGTATGTAATTTACTAGGTCAATAAAACACGGATAAAAGTTGCATCGTCCGCTTCTAAATAATTATTCGTAAACCACAAAGCTCGGACTGAGTTTAAGTTAAGCTTTCATCCAAACAAATATTGAAAAGTTTCAGAATCAGTTAAGCAGCATTAAGAAATTATATGATTAGATTTAACTTTTTTTAAATTCTAAAAGCATTGATTTAAGTCACTACCAGAACGTATTGGGTATTCTTTTCCATATGCAATTGTGTAAATGAAGTTCAGAAAGAAGTCTGGTCTAGTTTTGTTTGTTGAAAATCTTAAGAATTAAAATTTCTTTCAAGTTTTACTTCCTGGCTTTATTTACCTTCAAAATAAGTCTAGATATATATATGAAAATTTCAACGCTATTTGACACAAGATGCAATTTAAAAAGGCATATAATAATGCAATATTTTATAAATCGGACATAAATGCGCATAATTTAAATCCACAAAATGTTAAAAGTTCAAATTTGCATGTATTGATGGAAGACAGAAACATATATTGTTCGACATATTCTTAACTTTCTATATTGCACATATATTTGAATGAAAAATATTCCGAGTTTTTCTTAATTTCTATAAAAAAATACACGTGAAAATCTGAGCTAACTAGAAAACATGACATAAAGCACATTAAAACGCAATTGCCAGGTAGACGGATCAATAAAAAAAAAAGTTTGTCAATAACACATTTGGCGAGGCCCGTAGAATTTAGCGTTTTTTGTCTGGAATGCATTAAAATCGGCTAATATCCAAGGAGAGTCCACAGCCTGTGCAACACAACATCGATTAATGCAATTAATAGACCGCCAATGAAGTTAGCGAAGACTGTAATTGCAATCAGACGCCCGTGACCAAACAGCTCAGACAACAGAATTGCCGCGTCGGATCTAAGTATCAAGACGCGCTTCCACACACACATCGGTAGCCTTAATAGGTTCTGTTAATCATCTAATTCGGAATTCCACTGGGGGAGCATATATGGAATTGTACACAGATATTTTGACAACGAGTAAGTCATCATATTATTTCGAAAAAATCCGAATGTGTTTATGTTGTTCAACAAATAGTTAACTATATAATATCGACAGAAAATATTTTTATCGCATGGAATAAGCTTTAGATAAATCAAAGAACAAGTAACAGACACCAAATAAATAAACAAAGGCTTCACTAGAGGGTCTACAAGATGATGAGTATAAACTTTATCTCCTACTAAAAGCCGAATTGCATGTCAGTAGTAAGCAACGCAAGTTCAACCGCTAAAAGTTGCTCCTTCATCCTATAGCTAACGCGTGAACATAGTCTGTCCTCTTAATTGTAGACCCATGCTTTCTACTCTCCCGGCTAAAACGACTGCTCAGACCTCGATAAAGAAGACTTTAAAAACAAGTCATGTTCTGTCAAAAGTATTTAGGGACTTCAATACAAAATTGTTTTCAAAAAAATAACAAATCAACGCAATTATTATAATCAAGGTTGCGGTCTTGATATAAACACCTGACCCATTAATTACTTACAAATGTCAGTATAAACTAAGAATTGTATAGTGAAGAAAAGGCAATTCATCCAGTAGACCGGTTTCGTCCTTATTGGGAACTCATCATGTACTGGCCAGAATTTGCCGCGGTCAGGACTCGAACCTGGGCACGTCTGCTTCGGAATCTGGTGCTCTAACCACTGAGCCATCCTGCCGCACACTACACTACACCCAATTTTCAGTCATATACTAACTAATGTATCTTGGTTAGTATATTTTTCCTTTAGGTGGAGCTCATCCGGCATCGATTTAGACCCAAAGTTCCAACTAACCATCCCCAATCTGTCAAAACTGAACAGACACTACACTACATGGGGAAGTGGTATTGAAATGATCATTTATATAATTAAACGAATATTGGTTGCACGGGTGGTGATAACAATTATTATAATCAAGGTTGCGGTCTTGATATAAACACCTGACCCATTAATTTCTTACATATGTCAGTATAAACTAAGAATTGTATAGTGTAGAAAAGGCAATTCAACCAATGTTCGTTTAAATCAACGCAAAATCGGACAGGTTATTAGTTTCCTTATGAATTAGGTAATAGGCTTTAATCGGCAACAATGCGTCTAGGCCACACAACATTCTGAAATTCAAGTCCAAATGCCACAAACTATTGACTGGATTCATCCTATTTGCCAGGGTCGACTGAAATCTTATTTTTCTTCACTAAATACTCAACGCCAAAGCCTTAGCCTCCGCATCATTAACCAATGTCGCCTTGATTTGTTGAACAACGTAAAGCAGAATAGAACCCGGATTGGCCTCCATTGTACAGATCAACGCCTGCTGAATCACCACAGTTTCACCATTGAGTATTCGAAATTCCTGAGAACGTAAATAACATTTTAGAATTAAAAAGAACAATTATATAACGTTTGTTTAAATCAAGTTAGTGAGCTTGAAGTAAACACCAATCTGATTTTACTTAACCATTCGTCAAACAACATAGAAAACAACCGCAAGTCGCAGGAGTTGACGCGTTTCGACATCTCATGATGATCATCAGAGTACGACGGCAAACTGACTAGCGAGGATCAAACCGCTATGCATATATATGGAAATCAGCCGCCATTTCCGTCAAGTCCAATTTATGCAAGATTATTAGATATTAGAGTCGCATATCTAACTTTGATTTCCATATATATTCAATGCAGTTTGATCCTCGATAGTCAGTTTGCTGTCGTACTCTGATGATGGTCATGGAAGTTCGAAACGCACCAGTCCGTTGCGGCGGGCGGTAGTTTTGCAGTGTTGCCCGATGACTGGTTAAATCCAATTGGATTGGTGTTTACATCAAGCTCGCAAACTTGATTTAAAGAATTGTCACAACCACCACCCGCGAAGTCAATTATTGTTTTATGAAATAACATCATCGAAGCAGGTAAAAATTTCATATAGCATTCTCCAGAACGAAATTAACTATGCTAGTAAAATAAGCAACATCATTTATGTCGAACAGAATTTGAAACCATGCGAATGATCAAAGTCTACCTCGTATTCAACAGCGCGTGCTACAAAAATTGAAAACAAGGTGATCAGCTGCTCTCATATTTGGCATAATTAGCTTACACGCAGCCAGCGTGTTCTGCTTGTCGTAACTAGGACTACTTATGTGATTGAACAACGCTGCTGTACAAATTCTGGCAGGTGGTCTTCAATAATACTGCAACATATAAAAAATGATGTGTCAAATAATTCTGTTCACGATTCCCTGAATTTGGTTTACAAGGTTAAATCACACAACGAGAATAATATTTAAATCAAATCTTGCGACGTGGTAGCTCTTCCTACAAATAGATTATTTGAAAAGTCAATCGATTTCTGGCTATGTTAAAACTGCGCTTAATTGCGTTAATTTTGAATTCTTTTCAAATTTTGCTCATAAATTGTTCAATGCATTTTCAGTAATAGTTCAGCAATCATCATTCCACGCAAATTGTTGAAGCAATACCTGGGAAGCTAATGGTAATTGCTTCAAGTTCCACCGAAAAACATGAAAACTTTAACTTTTAATTAAATATACTGCCTAAAACTACAGCAATATTTATATTTTGTTAAAATACTTATTGACGAAAATGAAAAGATAATTTAACTGTTTGGGGTTTTTAATACCGTTTAGCATCCTATTCCGTTAGTGAGATTAAAACACTCGACAAAACCTACCGTATGGTCTTTCAGTATTGTTTTTGAGGCAGAAGAGCCGTAATGTAAAGCGAAAAATGTGACAAAAACAGACTTGAAGAGAAATGCACATTAAATATTACGGGGCAGTCTCAACTTTTGAGCATAAATTGTGACACAGAGTTTATCGATATTAAAAAAAGCGTATCTGTTCAGAGCAATTAGTAAGCTACAAGCTAGAAGTGTTCAAAACCACAACATTTGCGTTTAAATGGAATGCATATTTCGATATATATATATATATATATATATATATATATATATATAAAATCCCAGGCAAGACCAAACATCCTCTCAACTAGACTCAACAAACATCTCGATCCGATTTTCAACAGGAAAAACAGCTGCACATACGGGAGACAGAAATTTTGGAAGCAATATGTGATACAACACTGAGATCCGCACCTGCGCCGATACCAAGTGAGCAAAATAGATTACGGAACAAGGGGAAACGAAGGACTACAATCGGTAAAATAACATTCGTACATGTAACAGCCCACAATGTGCACATTTTTATAATTAAACGAGCATTGGTTGCGCGGCTGATGATAACATTTATTATAATCAAGGTTTCAAACTTGATAGAAACACCTGAGCCATTAAGTACATTCATCTGTCAGGATAAACAGAGAATTGTATAGCGCAGAAAAGGCAATTCAACCTGTAGGCCGGTTTCGCACTTATTGGGAACTCATCACGTACAGGCGAGACAAATGAATGTACTTAACGGGTCCGGAATTTATATCAAGCTCACAACCTTGCTTATAAAAAATGTTATCATCGCCCGCTTAACCAATATCGTTTCATTATCCACTTTGTTAATAATGTTTATTTTCATCCCAATGTGAAATATACTGTGCAATATTCGAAGGCAATGTACATATATATATATATATATATATATATATATATATATATATATATATATATATATATGCATCATGCACAAATGAATGGGTGTATGTATCCACATGAGTAGCAGGGTACTTATTTTTTCCTTGTGTTCTCACAAAATGTAATGATGACGCTGCATTATTTTGAAATTTAATGGACCCAGATGTAAAATTTTCCTTTTAGCTTGTCATCAATGCCGGGATTTTTGTTTTTTGTGCTAGTTACTTTGAATATTTATACTAGTATTAAGAATGTTATTAATGTTGCTTTTCGTAGTTTGACTATATATTAACTTCATGCCAAAAACTTTCTAACATTATATTTCCACTAGTTTACCTATATATACATATATATATATATATATATATCACATATATATATAGATGTATATATATATATATGTATATATATATGTATATATATATGTATATATATATATATATATATATATATGCGAATTTGATTGTTTAGTGTCTTATAAAATTATGCTATAAACAACGAAGGCACTACTTATAAAAATATTTATTCAATAGATAATATAATGTATCACAAATTTTAATTTATATTATTTTAATGCACAATGTATTAAATAATCATATGTTGAAATAATTAATTTACTTAATATCGCTGAATATATATATATATATATATATATATATATATATTACACAGTATATTTGTAATAAGGAAGAAAATACATTATTAATTCCTACTTAGAAATATACTGTGTAATATTCTAAGGCAATGGAATTATATATATATATGTATATATAAATATATATATATATAAGGGCAAGTCACCACAGAATGTATACTTTGAATTGAGCTCAAATCACAGAAATTTCTGGCGAGTTACAGATAAATACGATACCATCCAACATAATGATTCGCCTTTGCTACTCTATGCGATGTTTTGACTATACAAACAATATATATATATATATATATATATATATATATGTAATCAAATCTTCTGATAATAAATTCGAATTTAATAGCAAATTCCCAAGGGCATTGTGCCTGTACTGTAAAAAAATGTCATGTATAACTTTATGCCGCAAAGGATGCGAAAAAATATTTTGTATAGCGCAAAATAATAAACTTAATATAGCTTAAAAATCCGTGTATTAAGTTGCAGTGTTGGCGCAATATGTGAGCGTAAGACCCCGAGGCCAATATACACAGTTTCAAGTCACGATCATGGAACATTTCAAATGATGTTGACGAGATCAAATAAAAGATAAATTGATCTTGGCTATCTTCTAAAGTACTTATTTTACACTGACAAAATCTTGAAAAAACCTTTCTTTCTATATATAACCCTTTCTCTGCTAAACTAAGAAATGCTTTGAATTTTAGAATGTCTAAGCCATCGGTTAAATTTGTATCTTTTTTGTAATTGAATTAAATATCCATCTATCCACGATAATAACGGATATCATAATTGATAGATGAAAATAAATTTGAATGTCTAATTTTAACCTGTATAGTTTGTGAGTCTTTGAATGGTATGCTTGATTCCAAATGGAATTCTTTGCGGTGTTCCTTCGAAGAACATTTTTTCATATATTTGTGCATAAGCAAAAAAATTGGCTTCCGATGTTTCTGTTCCTAGTTCAGACTTCTTTTCATGCTAGATCAAATTTACCACGTATGTGCATTTAATCTATTTTTTAGTTGTTATGTCCTATTTACCATCTTAAGAGAATTCAAAATTGCGCTACACTATCTACATATTAGTTGTCGCAGAAAACTAATACTGAAGCAAAGTTTTATGAGGTATTGCGCATCTTGTAACAAATTAATTTAATTAAGAATAGAAGGATTTACCAAACTCAGCATGATAGCTTTATTTTTACTGCAAAATGTGATAAATAATAATGATTATAGCCAAAATCTCTGGATTTTCTGGAGTAGCAGGTGTTTAGAAGTTGCTATAATCCAACATTTTAGTGAAATTTATCATATGCTTATATTCATTTTGTTGTTACAATGTACCGATTCGGTAAAAGAATTTGTGGTACCATGTACCTACTCGGCAATTACCCTGTTGTTAACAGGTACTGACTCAAAAAACATAGTGATGATACCCTTTTCAGACTCGGTATATATTAAATGTAGTTAGTTGGCATTATAGTAGAATTCATATGAAGTTGAATCAATTACTGCTTGAGTAAACATTCGAATGAAATATTGAACTGTCAACCAGTCTCACATTTCGTGGCCAAATAAATAGTTGGCATAGAATTTAGTACCGACTGATACTAATAAATTGACAGTATGCATGAAACATGACTTTACGAGATTATACCTTTTTTTCATGCTAAATTTGGTTTATCCCTCTAGTTCTATTTGAACTAACTTGTTACTATGTGAGCAATACCTAACACGTAATTTACGCAACTTCGGCTGTTTTTCGTTTATTAAATAATTGGCGTCATCATAAATGTACTTTTTGCCTGATAAATTCTTCCGTTGATCTTTTCACAATGACACGAATAACGAGGAAAATCACAAGAGGTCATTTTATAGCCCTGAGCTAGGTATATTAACAATATTTTCCTAGTTTTACCTACAAATATTTAAATGAATCTAAATATCTTAAAACCTTTTTTTAATTATTTGCTTGAATAAGCTTAACATTCAAGATGCTTTCAGTAGCTTCAAATTAACCAAGCAGGCTATCTGCAATCCATTTTATATTTTCTTTTCAGAGAAAAAAGTTTCATTCCAAAATTCCATGTTCCAGTTCTAGTGTTTTATCCGCAAACTATACATTTAGCCAGCAAATGACCGTTTATAATGGGGATAGCATAAGCGATAACAATGAATCTTTTCGTCATGGCTAAATCTATGCTTTCGACTATGCGTAGGTTACAATTGCGCGAAAAATAATGCAAATGGCGATGTGAACAAATTTAGGAAAAAATTTACTATACTCAAAAATCGAATATTGCGCAGTTATGAAGAATAAAAGTTTTAATTTCCTTATTTTATCTGCCGCAGTTATGTGCGCAAAATAAAGAAAACTGGCTGAAATCGTCGAAACTGAGAAGATTATTTTTACAGAGTAAACAATCTCCATACCTGCGTGTGTTTTAATATACTTTTAAAGGAAAGGTTTTATTTTGATTATAACAAACATGTTACTACAGAAAAATATGAAATGGCAGTATTTTAGGTTACATTAATTAATCAATCTTCGTTGACCATACAATTTTGTCTTATTATTTCGATCTGAAATCGTATAGTTCCAAAAGGAAACACCCGCTTGGATTCCAGGTGTAACATTTCTTAGCCAAGCTGCTATAAATCAGTACTTCATAAAATTATCAACAAGTAGAATATTTTATTCTCGTTTTAATTAATCGTTTAATGTGTAACGGCTCAGATTAATTCGGTGGCAGGTGGCCAGAATGAAATTCAAATTTCAATACGCTGTAAAAATTAAAACAAGCAAAATTTCATTTGACCAATGGCGTACGACTTTGCCACTGCACATGTATATAAGCACGATGAAATTTCCACGCCACGCACTTGGCCCTTCTGCTCTGCTCGCTACGGGTTATTGCAGTCGCTCTCTCTACTTGACTGTCTGTCTACGCAGACTTCTGGACTTGTGTTTACCATGCTGTGTCAGCTCGTCGCTTAGACTATATTCACGCCAATCTTCTTGTTGCTGCACAACTAGCCATACGTAATCGACTATCTATAAATCGGAATTCTACGTGTGCCAGCCATCACGATGGTGCCGCAGATCATCAAAAAATACAATTCTTGGACTTCGAATAGCAACTCACCTATTGAGTTTCGACAACTCTACTTATCCCGGTGCATCGTCACGAATGAACACCATTCAGCCAGCCGTATCATACAGCATGTGTCTAGATGTACTTTTCGACTCTACAACAATACTTAACTTTCATGGCATTTGTCGTTGAACGCTTTTTAGGCCCTGTTAAGGGTCACCTACTGTAACTGTTCTCAGACAAAGCATGTATTGTTTTCTTCTTGTAATGTCGCATGACATCGAATTACAGCCGGAGTGTTTACATATGCTTTAAAGATATTATTGTATTGTCCGAAATTTTTATCATCACTTTTGCTCATAAAACTAAATTTACACGTCTGCTTAGAATGATGCAAGTTGGAAAGACCGAAGTTTTGTAATTAGAAATTTAAGTTATACTAAGCATTGACCTTCTTTTGTGTTATGATTCCATCCTCTTCATTAACAATCTCATAAGCAGATCGGGCTTAAAAACGGACTGTGACTTAAAATATTGTTACCTATTATCAGTTATATATTTTTCATTTTTAAACTTTACAACTTATATCAAAATAATTATGTTTTTCAACTTAAGACATTAAATCCCTTTTTAACCATTGATAAGTTGACAGGCGTTATTAGAAAGTTTTATTCAAAAATATATAAGGGAATAGTAATAATAAGAGTAACAATAACAAATAAATTTTAGGTAAAACATCTAGTGATAATGTAAATCGGAAACGAATAGTTTTTGTTTTAGAAATCAATAATAAATACATTTTGTTGCTAAACATATCAAATAATGCATAATAGGCCATTTAACTATCATAACTGTAAAATATAAGGTAGGTTTTTTTTCCAAGAAAAAATAAGCGACCATGAAAGTTTATTTTAGAAGACTGAATTTAACATTGTGTTTTCTAATACTTCGCAATTTTGTTTCAATTATTTTGATAATAATTCAAGATAAATTGTAAAACAAAGGTTTGTTCAATACAAAATATCAAACGGTAAAGAATTATTTTTCAAAATTATTTGCAAATAATTAATTAATAATCTATTCGCAAATGTGTATATAATTGCGAACCTTTTCCAGAATTTTCCTCTACATATCATTGCTCACATAAACTGGTTCTCAATTCGAATCATGATGGAGTCGATAAAACAAGTAAATGTAAATGAGTTTAAATGATAAATTACCGATGGTAGTTGCGAAATACTGTGGACATCTATTTAAACTCCCTCCCCTCTCCCCCATTCCACAAATTAATAAATTCAAAAATAAATGAACTAGTATTAAATATGCAGACAATGCTCTCATATTATGGACTATTTGTAAAACTTGTAGATAGATTAATGTTACATTCACGGTTTTGAGAAAATCAAAAAATAGTATTATTTTGGTGTAACTATATAAGGAATTTTTATCATTTATTAGTAAATTATGTTTCTTTTACCAAAGAAATTTGCCTATATATAGCATTAGATATATCAATACTGCTTGCTGAATTGGTAGGTTTGCGAGCTTGAAGTAAACATCAATCCCACTGTATTTAACCAGTCGTCGAACAACATAGCTGGCGGCAGTTTTGTTATGTTGTTCGACAACTGGTTAAATACAATGGTATTGGTGTTTACTTCAAGCTCGAAAACTTGATTTAAAGAATTTTAAAATAAGTCTGGTTGTTCAAAATTCTGATGAAATTTCGTTCATCTCGAAAATTGCACCCCGTACAGTTTTATTACTAATTTTGCATCATGAATCAAGTAAGAAATCGCACTGTTAAATACATTATGATGGTGTTTCTAATTATGCTTCAATGCGTATGCGTATAAGAGAATGTACTGACAAACAGTAAAAAATTAATGGTATGGGGCATAGTGCGAAGCTCTTGTGTTCACGAGATTGTACCTTATATTCAAGCTGATTTTGGCCTATTTTTCTGGTTCTATTCGCATAAATTTGTTACTAGATATGCAACAAATTATACATAAGTGCAATGCATAATTTTGCATACAGTATTTTCCGGATTATAAGATGCACTTAGATAACTTAATATCCCTTAAAAAGGGACAATTTGCCGAATAATTCAACGCGCCACATTTGTGAGAAAACCTGGCCTGGTACAAATATTGATTGAAATGTTGTAAATAGCTGAAAAAATACCATTCAATAATCAGTTATGCCGTAATGTATTTCATTTTAAAACTTCCTTAGAATTAATGTTGGTTGTCTTACCTTAAGAATTTTATGTATTTACAGTAGTTGCTTATATAACTTACCTTACAGCTGTATCGTTCTCTGTTAATTTTGATAATGTGAGTGAAATGTACCTTACTTTTGAAAAACGTTTCGCTCATAAACGATGCGACTTATGGTCTGGAAAAGATTGTAATCAATCGTCGAAACAAGCATTGTACCTATTTTGATAGAAAATCAATTAAAGCAAAGTATGATTTAGGAACTTATCCCGTGTTTGGCGGGCGAATGAGCCTTCTAGATCAAATTCAAAAATTTTAAATATCATTCGGATAGAGATTGGTATATGATAAATTTGTTTCCCATTCTTTGATCTGGTCTATGACAAAGAAAAATGTGTATTCCCGATAAATATTGCAATGTCATCGTCAACCTTATTTGATAGTTGAAATGACTATTCAGGATTATTTATTACCGAATAAGATTTTGGAAATATAACTGCATATAACGAGAGAATTGCTTTCATTCGCGCTTATTCGGATTACCTGCCAACGTATTAGAGATGATAGAAATAGGTGTGCACAAGAATTGAATTCAAATATATTGAAAACGTTAATCTGTTTAAAAGACACTCTAATTATCACCATCATCAAAATAGAATCTTCTTGAATTTCTTTAATCATTATATTTAAAATAATAGTACTCATTGCTTCAGTAAAAAAATTAAACTTACAATTTTCATTATATTGTGTTGAATAAATTATTACACGTAATGCAATTGTAAAAGATAAAATATTCGATCGCAAAACAGGCTAAAATGAGCGCCAATGTATGTCAATTTAAGACAAATGGTTACATGATAAATTTTGTAAAGATGTTACATTTACCTCAGTATGATATTTATGCTACTGTTTAAGAGTCAAGTACGAAAAATCTTGAGCTGATGCAGGCAACAGTAATTATTATACCTGAAAGAATTGTAAATTTTAACACCGTACTTAATTTTTTCTATATATATATATATATATATATATATATATATATATATATATATATATATATATATATATATATATATATATAAACTAAGCGGATAGTTATGACCGTTTGAGAGTTTATAGTGCATCATTCGATTTCGAGAACAATTGACTTTGATCACAAGATGACAATCGCGTTCACTGAAAGTATTGGAAAGAACAAATTAAAAAAGTTCTACCATAAAAATAAAACGCTGATTTTTACGATGTTATGTAACAGAAAATCTACAATTTGGCCGCTGTATTACGCCAGCAAAAATTAACGCTTCCTATTTCTCGAAATTTAATCCACATATTTATTAAGTAATCGAGTAATTTATTAATTTGATTTTTTATTTAATTATTTCAATATTTATTTATTATTAATTTTATCAGTTTATTATTTATTACTTAATTTTTATTTATTCATTTATTTATTTGTTTATTTATTGAGTGGATTTATTTATATTTATGTATTCATATTGATTTTTAAAATGACTCTACATATTTAAGAATATATTTTTATTTTGTCTTCACTAATATCCGGTTTTAACACCTATCCTTCTTTACTCACATATATTCATGAAAATAATTACATCTCCCCAAACACAACAACCTACAAAGACATATATGTGCTCTAATCTAATTTGACATATATGGAATGCGTAAAAGCCTATCTGTGATATAGTGATTTATTTAATAATTTTTCTGAGGCGTAGAAGGATCAAACGAATATTTATATTAATTATACTTCATTAATCATCAATTACTGGCTTATTTAATCAAGTGAGAAACCAATAATTAATGGTCAACACAATATGTGCACCTAAATTGTTAAGTAATCAAATTTTACAGACCTGCAAGTGGAAAAAATTATTTCGCAACACAAGGTTGCGTATTATATAATAATATATAGAATCCCCTTAAAGGAAAGGCTTGTCAAAAAGCTTTATTTAGTATACAACTAAAAAATTGTTTGTAGTTTGCGGCAGAGTAGCTAAGTGGATAGAGCACAAGATTCCGAAGTAGACGTGCCCAGTTTCGATCCCTGTCTAAAGCAATTTCTGGACAGTTCGTGATGAGTTCCCAATAAGGACGAACCCGGTCTATTGGACGAATTGCCTTTTCTACACTAAAGAATTTTTAGTTTATATTGACAAATGTGCGTATATAACGGATCAGGTGCCAATATCAAAATCGCAAACTCGATTTAAGCAATTGTTACCACAGCCTGCGCACCCAATATTGAATCAATTACATAAATATTCAATGCAAAACCACTTCCTCGTTTAGTGTGGCTTCTGTTCAACAATGCTAGAATGGGTGTGGTTTTTTAAAATTTATGTCTAAAAGTATGCCATATTGATTCCGCCTAAATGTTATCGCCAGTCAACTGCATCCAATCGCTTTGCTATTTGATGCAATGTTTAGTAGGCACATTTCGAACCCATTGCCAGTAGAACCTATATAGTCCATTTTAATAAAAGTCACATAATTTAAACTACGAGAATAAATTAACTTTAAAGTATATGCCAAATTGTGTAAGCCAATTTATACCTGCTTATCTTCTCCCACAAACCAATCGAAGTCTTCATTATTTGCAGCTGAGTTTAGCATGGCCGAATCCATGCCATCGTCCGACTCAGAATCGTCGCAGTTACTTGGCTACCAAGTGATGTTTTCAGACTTGATGAAACATCTTATGCAAGTTGAGTCCGGTACCTTGTCTAAAAAAATAGACAATTCATTGGCACACAGCGACGTAATTATCCCGGCGTTACCGCCTTCTCCTCGTAAAGGTGTGCTCAATTTTTTTATCTACTGTTCCCACGTGGCTCGCTAATTAACCTTTAAAGTCTTGTTAACACTAATATCTATCGGCAGTAGTTCGTCGGTTAATTCCCCTGTAATTATAGCGAGCTCCGTCTTAATTTGCTTCACTTTGTCTTTGATGATATTCGTAAGATGGGCGAGCTGTGAGCCGTACATCGGTATGAAAAGAGGCACGTGGAAAATGCACCCAGTGTCCTGAAATAGGCTTCAGTCAGCCAATTGGACATTCCCTCTTCGTCCAGTGAGCCGTTTTGGTTGCCCTTTATAATAACTCCAGCCGGAAATTATTCCTTTGACACTGTCTTCCTCTTGAAAATGTCCATTGATGGTAATTATTTTTCCATTTAACTAGCAACCTGGTATGAATATGTAACATTCACTGTAGTGCGTAAAGATACCAAACCTGTTCCTTTATTCCCGTTGGTATGGTTCATAGGGATGTTGAATTTGTGAGGCACTACGTTCATGTTGGTGATGTTGTCTGGATGATAATTCTTATAGAAATTTTGTTTTTGCAGTGGGTACGAAAGATGGCCAGCTATAATTTTTAGTCCGGTGGCAGATACTGCAATAAAGTAGTTCGTCTTTGCCGCCTTTTCATAAAGCGTAAGCACCATGAAAGACCTCTTTTAAAATAGTTAATGTTTGTGCCACTTGCCATCGCTATCGCCTTGGGTAGAATGCATACGGCAGATATTTTTTTACCTGCTGTTCTCTATTCGGTAATTCAGTATCCAAGTTTGTCCTCTAGCTGAAATCACCTCATTCTGTTCCCTCGGAAACTCTGAATGATCTTCATGACTTGACGTAGGTCATCTTCCAGCTATCTCCGCGTCCGTACCATTGACTCGGTGGTGCTGAAATATTTAACTGCTACTCTACTTCCGTGTGGTTTTCGGGAACTAATGCTCCTGAATTTAAATTCCGCTAAGCAAGCATGTCTTTTCTTATGTGCTATTTTTAATCTTCCTAATTAATTATATTAATTTGCTCGAGCAAATTAACATCTTTAATCTTTATATATTGAAGCATCAAGCTATGTACTAATCTAGTGTAATGACACAGAATGATACAGCAGGTAGGTAGTTAATATAGATGAAATCGATAATTGTGATTGGTAGATGTGACAGACAAAACGTCATGCTGCGGGTCTTTAACATAAATGTTAGTGAAGTTTTATCATGAATACATTATAACAGAAAAGAATAGTACCAGGTAATTTTTCAGCTTTTATCAATATTTCATTTCACATTTCTCTCCCAGCAGGTTTTTGCACGCATAAAGCACATTGCCGACTTTTAAAGGAAGTTAAGTTTTTAACTTTGCCTTGAAATCCGAAAAATACGGCAACAAAAATCCTGCAGTTAGATTTTATTTCAATATAAGTTCTCTAAGTGAAATGGTGTTTGTAGTATAATGACAGATCTGTAGTCGGTAGTTAGAATTTCAGGTCATAATAGAGGCCAAGTAGATTTCGTCTGAAGAAAAGGCTAACCAAAATTGAATAACTTTGTATATGATTTCAAATTCCGTCCAGTATGCGACACTAGTTGCGTAGTAGATTGGTTTTCAGACTTCGAAGCTAATGTGCCATTGCGTGAGCCTCATTCGCAGCAAATTCTTTGTAGTGCATGACGAGTCCATATTGAGAACTAAATTGGTCAATTGGAGGAATTTCTTTAGCTACCTGAATCAATATTTAGTTTATACTGGCAAAATCTTGCACACTTCACTCATATATATATATATATATATATATATATATATATATATATATATATATATATATATAAATTTAATTAATTATTAACTTTTTAAATCAGTTTACCCAGATTGAAGTAAATACCAATCCCACTGTATTTAACCAGTCCTTGAACAAAATAACAAAACTACCGCCAGTCGCAACGCACTGACGCGTTTCCACCTTCCGCGATCATCATTACAGTACGACGGCAAACTGACTAGCGACGACTGGTTAAATACAATGGAATTGGTGTTTACTTCAAGCTCGCAAACTTGATTTAAATAATTGTTACAACCACTTGCGCAATCAATTATTGTTTATTTATTTAAAAAATTTATTTTACTTATTTATTTATCGATTTATTGGTTGATTTATCGATTTATTTCTCTCTATTTATATCTATAAACTTATTTTATCTTATATTATTTTATTTATTTATTTATTTTATTTTTTTATTAAATTTATTGTATTGTATTTATTTTTTTATTGATTTATTTATTTAACAATTATATTTATCTTTTACAATTATTTACCTATTTATATATTTATTTATTTATTTTATTGATTTTATTTATCTTCTTTACTTATTTATTTATTTATTGTATTTTATTTTCTATATTTATTTATTGTACTATTTTTTAATTTTACTTTATTTATTTATTTATTTATAGATTCTACAATTAAAATCGTTTTGAAAAAAATGTAAAACCAAATTGCGCGCTGTCTCTCTCTCTCTCATTGAAAAAGCAGACGAGTTTCCTAGAGTTGGAATGTTAAATATGAGCAAAAAATGTTTCAATTTTAATTGAATTTCTACACTTAATGGGACTCGAGCAGTGTCTGGACATATACTTTCTACTAGATTATTTTGACATAAGGACGTTTAATATATTATAGACTGTATTAGGAGATTAATATCGCTTGAACATATTTATTTGCATTCTTGTGTTTCCGTAGATAACCACAGAAATTGTGCATATACCGTTGAATGACTTATGTATATATCATTTAAACAGGTATGCCTTTACACTTATGATCGGTAATACACCTTGATTACAATAGTCAAAATTGATGAATTCTCATTAAGGGTAAACCCGATCTACTGGAAGAATTGCCTTTGCTATACTAAACAACATTTTAGTTTATAATGACAAATGCACATATATAATGGGTCAGGTGTTTAAATCAAGACCTCAACCTTGATTTAAAGTAATTTATATCACCGCCCGCGCAACCAATGTTCGTTAAGTCAAATAGGGCGCATATGTTATTTATTAAGACTTCGTGCGAAAGCTCTTAGCTTCTTGTTATGGCAATTTATATACTACTCAACTACTATATCAAATTGACGACATCTGTGTATTATAGTTTATGTGATGCAAATCTCTACAATTACTATAATCAAGGTTGCGATCCTGATATAAGGACTTGACCCATTAATTACTCGCATATGTCAGTATAAACTAAGAATTTTAAAGTGCAGAAAAGACAATTCATACATTTGACCGGTTTCGTCCCCATTGGGAACTCATCATGTATTGGCCAGAATTTCCTGTGGGCAGGGCTCGAACCTGGGCACGCCTGCTTCGGAATCTGGTGCTACAACCACTGAGCCATCCTGCCGCACACGACACAACACACAATTTCCAGTCATATAATAACTAATGTAGTTTGTTAGTTAGTTTTTTACTTTGTAGGTGGCATACATTTAGATCAAATGTTCCAACTTTTCATCCCCAATCTGTCATTACTGAACAGATACCACATTACATGGGGAAGTGGTATTGAGATGAACATTTATATAATTAAACAAACATTGGTTGCGTAGACGGTGATAAAAATCATTATAATCAAGGTTGTGGTCTTGATATAAGCACCTGACCCATTAATTACTTACATATATTAGTATAAACTAAGAATTGCATATTGTAGAAAATGAAATTCATCCAGTAGACCGGTTTCATCCTTATTGGGAACTCTCTCCCTACAATTGTTCATGATCTTGGAAATGTGCTTGCGATACATAATACGCTTTTTAATTTTTATATTTATTCTAACAGGTAACTTACTCAGTGTCTGCTTTCATATTATCTGGACGATATTCTCGACACACAAATCTAAAATGCCAATGTAATTAACTACAGTTACAATCCCTATCAATAGCTTGGCTTTATTTGCAAACTATTTACACTTCATTATCCTTCATTTTTAAACATTATTCTACTTTGAATACTAATATTTGGCATTCTCTGATTATTTTTGCATATATACTTTCTAATTCTTAGAATGCTCAAATAAATCTCTCTCTCTCTCATATATATATATATATATATATATATGCGTGTGTATGTTTTCCTGTTTTACCTTGCGCAACATTATGCTATTATGTTAAACCAAATTAGGTATAGCTTTCAAGCTCATGCCAGACAAAACCGAATTTTGACAGCAATTACCGGTTTGTTGATACTTTAAAGGTAATATGAACGATTCAGAATGCCAATCATAGCCCACTGCTGTTAAATATTTCGAATTTACCTAAGCAGTCCAATTTCACTTATTTTTTCTATAAAATTTGTTGTTAATAAATTCGATAAATGTTTTTCCAAAGTTCTTTCTATTTATGCTAATGTGTTGAAACATTTGTTTATTTGAAATATCTAACTAAAATATGTGTTACCTTTAAAATCTAATTTTAATTGTCATTCTTCTTGGTCAATACCAGATGTGTCCAAACAATTGAAAATTCGCAGATTTACCAAATTGAGTCGAGTTGTCTCTATTTAGACACGAGAAATGTAAATGTTTCTTCTACATTTTAAACCTCATTCTTTCGTACTGGCATGGTTTATTTGACCAAGTGCAAGCTAAGGAACTTAGGAAAATACTTTATTTTACCATTATTAATTGGAAAATGAAATGAACAACTTGTATGGAGACACAGTAATAGATTCATAGCAAGCGATTTGAGGCTTGGTAACTATTTAAACCTTTGTTCATGTTCTATTAATTTTTTTAAGTCGTAGTCAGGCGAACAAAATGTTTCCTCGCAACCAGAAATGTCTATTGCTATTTTATAGTTTCTATGTGGTTCAATGACAGTAATGATAGGACGTTTTGGAGTTGTACAGCATAAATTGTGATCACACATGCAACTTAGGTTCAAATGAATATATTAAACAATATACATATCGGATCTTGCGTAATCTGGAGGATTTAGTTCATTATGAGTGTACCTCTAGGTTTGACTAACAATAGATGATAAATCTAGAGTGTATACTTTATCGCAGAATGTTAGTCAGGTAGAAAATAATCACTAGTAATGAGGTGGCTTTCTTGTGAAACAACCCTTGTTTAAACGTCGTCACAAAGATCACCAAAATATCTAGGTTTGGTATTTTTAATTATGTTGCGCAATGAATTCATCGTTTATTGAAAGATTCTGTGTACATTTTTCAATGTTGATGGATGATCACTTTTTGTTGCAGATCCGTGAATAACGTTTCTAAGACAATTTCAACTCACTTAAAAGGCAATTTTTAAAATCCAGCTTAAACTGTTCTATTTATTTCTTATATTAACATTCTTGTTCGGAACAATAACTGATCATTTCCTAAGGCTCTAATATGATCAAATATAGAGCATTCACGAAAAAGTTACTAACACGTAATAAGAGCACATAGAGTTACAAAAATACTCAAGATTGAGTGATAGAATACTCGCAAGATTATGCTAATGAAGTTCTCGGATTGCCTAGCTCACAGGTGCACGTGTGATGTCCGGAAAGTAAATGTATTTAAATTCAAGATTTCTTGGCAATGCTGTGATAGTCTTTCTCATCTGCCAACTATTTAGAGTTCAACAAATTTAAATTTTAATATGGCATGATTGTCACGTCATTGTAATAAACGTTTTCATGAAATCCAGGGTGTCTTAGTCGGTTCCACTTTGTATCTGTCTGAATTAATCGCTATTTGCAAAAATTTCCTGTTCTTAAAAATTATATAAAATTGTGTTAAAACATTTATGCCAGCGTGCATTCATTTGTGCGTTTAGGTAAGTATATATGTATGTACCTATGTATGTATATAAGTAGGTATGTATGCATGCGTATTTGTATAAATGTATGCATGTTTGTTTGTATATATTTATGTATGAAATTATTTAAGTTTGCATGTATGTATGTCTGTAGGTATTGAGGTATGTGTGCATGTATGTAATTATGTATTTATGTATGTGAATATATGTAACTATTTTTTATATATTTATGCATAGATTTATATATATATATATATATATATATATATATATATATATATATATATATATATATTGATATTATTATAATTTATATTTATGTAGGTGTGTATGTTTATTTTCCTACACGCATGTATTAATTTATTTATTTTTGTATTGGTGTATTTATGTATTCTTTCATCTATGTATATATTTATTTATGTATTTATGTATGTATGTGTGTTTTTATTTACTTATTAATATTTGTATGTACGCATGTATTTAAATATGCATTTCTGTTTATCTGTTCGCTGACTTTATGAAGATTGGTTGTTTTTATTGATATGCAGACAAAGCATGGATTTTCCGAAAGAAAAATAAAGAGTTTTTTTAAAACAATTAAGAACTTCAAGAAATGAAGACTATATTATGAAGAATATCTATAATTTTGTTGATTGCACTCGATTTAAACTGCAATTTCTAGAAAGCACGATTTAAGAATAATGAAATTTTGTGAAAATTTGCATGAATTTCATGTTTTTCAGGAGTCCTCAATAGTTCTTCTTTAAAATCTGAAAAGTCGTTCAAGTATTTAACTGCCTCATAGAACGACAGATATTGGAGTAGACTTTTTGTTTAACATTTTAATAACTCAAAATGTTACAAAAGTTTCAGCGAAACATATTGAGGTAAATTAAAATTCCATTAAATCCGTTTATTTTATTTCATCTCTTGGCAAGTTTTAAAACCTCGCGTTATTTTCCTTTTTCTAAACTGTTTCCTTAAATTGATCAGACTCAATGATTTTTTGAAACAGCTTTATTCACACATGATTACCGGGATCCACCAGTTATCGACAAGAAAATTACATGATAGAATATTATGCAACAATAATTAAAATATGGTAAGTTTTCATATATTTAAGCCAAACTTATTACAGGCTCCCCTCTATATCAATCTTAAGGAAAGTGCAAATGGCAAACACAAAATAAGTAGATTTACCTTACATCCAGCTCTATATCATGATTTGTATCAGATACAAAATCAACTTAAAATATTTTTCAAAAATGACTTATAAAAAACATGGGGAAATCAGCAGAAGGATTAAGTTCCGGAATAACTAGAATCAAAATGTTCGCTGTCTTTTGCCAAGGATTTATTAACACAATAAAATCCACGTCTGAATGACAAGGTCAAAGCATGGAAGCTAAAACCTGTAAACTTATGATGCCTACATTTTGTGTTGCAAGAAGACTTTCCAATAATGAAACGGTTTGCTACTAATAGAAAGTTTTATTCATAGAAAGTTAAACTATCCATTATTTTGTTAGTATTAGGGACCTTTGAGTTGTTTTGATTTTGATGTTTAGAAATATAAAATATCAACGCAAGGAATAAGTTTATAATTTTGTTAACTAATATTCAATATAACCTTAGAATTGCACAATTTTCTTACACGCAAAAAAAATAATTTTCTTGTATAATAAATAGAGAGGGTTCTTCAAAATAAGTTTACGAGATTGAATTAAACACAAATCATATTTTTGTTGACCAGTCGTCGAACAACATAGAAAAAATACCATCAGTTCTCACCCACTGAAGCGTTTCGACCTTACAAAATCCTTATCGGTGTACAACGGCAAACTGACTAGCGAGGATTAATCCACAATGCATATATATAGAAAGCAAAATGAGATATGCGGCTCTCAGCTCTTGTAGTCTTGCATACATTGTACTTGACTGGAAATATAGGCGGCACAATTACTATTCAGTCACGAACATTAAATTTATGCAGCTTTCGCTACATATATAAATTGGTAATAGAATTTCATAATCAATGATGGCGTGGGTGGTGGTAACAATTATTTATATCTAGCGTGCGATTTCAAAGCAACCACCAATCCCATTGTATTTAAGCGGTCGTCGAACAACATAGCAAAACTATCGTAAGTAACACGTACACGTGTTATTCAACCACCGGTTAGCAGGAGAATCGAACCAATTTGGTGCAAATCAAGTATTTTCAAAATTTACTTGGTTTTGGTAGATGTCTTGTAACGTTTCACAATTTTAATTACATTTAATTTATTTTTGTCAAATTCAGAGGAATGTATTACAACATACCTAAACATCAGCGATTCGTCATTACATAACCATTAAGCAGTGAAACTTTTATCGTATTAAATTTGTTGTTTTTATGCTGCGAACTTTCAGACAGAATGCTTAAACGGCTGTCGGCCATTAGGCAAACTTATATGCAATATTATATCACCTTATCTCTCGAACGAACTAATTGCGTAATACATAAATAACTATATATATATATATATATATATATATATATATATATATATATATATATATATATTATACATTTTAACCGACGTTGTGTTGGTAGTAATAGCAATTTTTAAAATCAAGTTTTCAAGCTTCATATAAACACAATCTTATGTCGTCTTATCATTCCCACACCATATCAAAACAACCGTCAGTCATAATTACTGAAATAAGATAATTTAAGACCATTTAAAGCGCGCGTTGTGTTAGCAATTTTTAAAATTAATTTTGTGAGATTTATATAAAAAAATAATCACATTGTATTTAACCAGTCTTCCTACATTGTAGCAAAAATACCGTCAATCAAACGTACTCACGCGTTTCGCATTACACGATTATCATCAGAGTACAACGACAAACTGACCTGCGAGGATCAAACAGCAATGCATATACAAGGTAAACCAAATTAGTCATACGGCTCGCACCTTTAGTAATCTGGCTAACACAGAACTTATGATCATTGTGAAGATCGATACGTGTCTTTAAATCTGACTGACGGTAGTTTCGCTGTTTTACGCGTAGTTAAATAAAATAGGATAAGTGTTTAAATGAAACTTGCAAACTTGATCTTAAATTTCTTGTAAACACCCTACAATCAAAGTTTGTAAAATTGTTTAACTGGTATATATATATATATATGGCGGTAACTGCAAAATGTTACAGTTCGTGACTGAATAGAAATTACGTAGCCGACATTTCCAGGAAAGTGCAATGTATGCGAAGCTACCAGAGGCGCGAGTTACATGTCTTATTTTCCTTTACTCATAAGTTATCACGGTTTGATCCTCGCTAGTCAGTTTTCTGCCTTACTTCGATGATGACCATGGAAGTTATAAACGCGCCAGCACCTCTGACATACGTCAATTTTTCTAAATTGTGCGACGGGTTAGACACAATTGGATTGGTGTATATATAGAGCTCACAAACTCAATTTAAAGAATTTCAATTACAACCCAGCAATCAATAAATGGTAAATTAGCTTATGTCATCGTATAAACTTCCCTTCATTACCATGAAGTATAATAAACTATAGTTTACCATTTTTAATAAAAAAAATATTTAAAAAGTTAGGAATTATAATCTTTTTTTTTAAATTAAATCAAAATTATATGACTCACTAGTTGTTAAACAAATAAAATAACACAATTGCAGAAAAATAAATCAAGAATAGTAAATGCCACTTTGGTAATTTTAGGCTTACTCTCCATTAAATTACTGTTCAATATAAATTTTATCGATTCCAAACATTTTATAATATTAATTACTACATTTAACGGCAATAGATGCGCTGAGTTTTCTGCTAAGACAGTATGCAAACATGTCAATTATTAGTAAACTCCTTAAAGTTAAAGTTCTTATAAAAAAACTTCGATCACACGGCAATGGAGACCCAATAAAAATAGCTAAAATAAGGACGCAATGATATTCTAGTCAATTTTCCTATATTTTATCTAGATAAAACGAACGGATGTTTGAATTCAACAGAATTGAATTTTTTTAAATGATCTTCCAAGGGTATACTACTTACCTCTGCAGTAAAGAGACATTAGAAATATTTCCCAACAGCTAGACCTCCATTTGGATATCAGCTTCATAAGTAAAAAATGTACTGCCATATGTATCATGAGAAAAAAAAATAAATTATTTAGTTATATTCAACCAGTCGTCGAATAACATAACACAAATACCGCCAGTTGCACGCACTGACGTGTTTCGATCTTCCATGATCAGCGTCAGAATACGACGGCAAACTGACTAGCCAGGATCAACCCACAGTGCATATAAATGAAAAGCAATATTATATATGCGGCTCTCACTTCTAGTAGTCTGGCAAACCTTAGACTTGACAGGAAATTTGCGTTGCACAATTTCTCTGCAGTCACGTACATTAACTCAGTTATGACCAGAAGGATAAGCCAAAGACAGCATGAACGGAAAGTATAAACTCATGCACAATCGTTTCGTGCTTACTGGCGACTCATCAGTAGGAGCCGGTATTACGCCCTTTAACCACTATATATTTGGGTGAGGAATATGGGATAATAGGACGGTACAATCTCCTAGAGTCGCCAGTAAGCACGAAACGAATGTGCATGATATTATACTAATTTGTAACTAAGTTCGCAACGCCTAATACATACTTGCATATATATTATTTCTCCGCAACAAACAGCATTTAACTGTTATATATTGAAATCAATGGTGTCATACATACCGCGAAATTTGATAACTGATATCGATCAAGGCCAGAGTTTATGGATTTACTGGAGTAACAGGTGTTCAGAAAAAATTGTAATTCTCAATCTCGGTGGACTATAGCATACATTGAAATCCTTCATGTTGGTACCATGTACAGACTCGGCAACTATATTGCTAGTACCATGTACCTTATCAGTACTATAATGTTGGTATCGGTTACTAACACAATAGCCATAGTGTTAGTATCCTTTACACACTCGGTATATATATTATATAGAGTGGGTTAGCGTGGAAGTTGCATTTTCGGGACTTTATATGATGTTAGCTTCACTACTATAGATTTACACATTCTTCTAGGAGATTTTACCGTCCTATTATCCCACATTCCTCACCGAAATATGTAGTGGTTAAAGGGCTCCTACTGATGAGTCACCAGTAAGCACGAAACGAATGTGTTTGAGATTATACTTTCCGTTCATGCTGTCTTTGGTTTATCCTTCTGGTCATAACTGAACTAATTTGTTACTAGGTTCGCAATGTCTAATGCATACTCGCATATATATATTAGGTCTCCGCAACAAACAGTATTTAACGTACATTAACTGATTGCAGCTTTCACCAAACACATTTGTATAGATAACGCAATTAAGCAATAATTGAGTGCGTAGTTTCTGACTGTAGAGAAAATGTGCAGCCGACATTTTCAGTCAAGTGCAATGTATGCGAGACTGCTAGAGGTGAGAGCCGTATATGTAATTTTGCTCTATATATTTATGCAATGCCGTTTGATTCTCTCTAAACAGTTTGCCGTCGTACTCTGATGATGATCATGGAAGGTCGAAACGCGTCAGTGCGTGCGACTGGTGGTTGTTTTACTTTGCTTTTCGACGCCTGGTTAAATACAAGGGAATTGGTGTCTACTTCAAGCTCGCAATCTTGATTTAAAGAATTGTTACCACCACCAGCACAAATGAATTTGTTATTTTAAACTAAGCGTTGTATATTTTAGAATAGGCAATTCATCCAGTAGAACTGTTTCGTCCGTTTTGTGAATTCTTCAAGTTATGCCCATAATTTTGCACATGCCAGCTCTCGAAACTGGGCACATATCAGAGTTTTGACTCTGTCCAATGTGATGCTCAGCCGCATATTGTAAATAATTTACAATCAATTTGTAACTTACGATTTTGCGGTATCTTTTCTATAATGACCTATTGGAGTGGCTACTGAAAACTTAGGCTATATAGAGGTGCCACATGGGCTCTACTTGAAAGAAACGCTATTAAAAATCATAAGTTAGTGTAAAACTGAAAATGGTGTTTAGTGTATGGTAGATTAACGAAGTTGATAGACTCACACACTCCGAAATATGCGAGCCCATGTTTGAGCTCCGACAACTGGGTAATTCTTGTCAGGATTTAAAGAGTTCCCAACAATGTATGCTAAATGAATAGCCTTTAAGACGTGCCCAGTTTCGAGCCCTGTCGGTGGTAAATTCCGGATAGTACTTAAGGAGTTCCAAATATGGACGAAACTGTTTTACTGGTTGAATTGTCCTTTCTACACTGAACCATTCTTAGTTTATACTGACAAATGTATATATATATTGAAACTGGTTGTTATATCAAGATCGCGAACTTTACTTAATTAATTATTATGACTGCCCGCGATACCAATATTCGTTTAATTCTAAACAGAACTTGAAGAATTTCTAATAAGGACGAAACCGGTCCACTGGATTAATTATTTTGTACTATGTATAGTTTTAAACTGAAAAATGTATATATATATATATATATATATATATATATATATATATAATGGAATTGTTATTAAAATATCAAGTCTCACAACCTTGAATAAAATAATTCTTATCACTTCTTTGACAATCAAAGATTGTCTAATGTACGAACTAATTTCAATTGTTTAGCTGATGTTTAAGATACCGAATGCCTAGTACCAACTAGTCCGGTTTAGTCGATAAGAGATATACACACACATATATATATATATATATATATATATGTATGTATGTGTGTGTGTGTGTGTGTTATTATACCACTTTTTAAACTCCTACGAATTTAATTTTAGAATTAGGTTTTTTTAATAAACAAATGTAAATTATACTATTCTAAATGCAACTATTTGCAAGCAATTTACCATTGAAGTAATCCTCTGCAGATTTAATTAAATTTCGGCTTCATTATCAGCGCCATATTTGTGAAATTATTTTTTGTTAATAAGACCGCCATATTTGTGAAATTATTTTTTGTTAATATGACCGCCCTAACCTATTGTGATGTTCTAGTTAGGGACGATGTGAAAATTTGATTTTTTATGTTTATTTTATAAAATAGACACTCGCACACAAAAAAGCACATAAACGATTTCAAGACATCAAATTGAAAAACCAGCACAAAACTGTAGCTAATCGGCAATCGAAAATCAAATATGCGTGATTTATTAAGCAAATGGCAACACCAACATAGACCTGTTTAGCGACATTCTTCTCCAATAAGGGTAATATTTATTTATCGCAGTATAGGGCTGTAAAGAACTACACAAGGGAATAGCATTTGTGCACTGAATTCGGCCAGACTTGCGTATAACTGCACATCATACAGTGGGGCAAAAACAACAAACAGATATCACACGAATAAAAAGTAAAAAACAGCTTGCTGAAAAATGCATTCTCGTTGCGTCTTCTTTTGATTTAATATGGCATTCATCGAATTTTATTACGTCGTGTATTACCCACTGTAATGAGCATTTAAGAAAATTTAATTTTTTCTTCAAGAAAATTATATGAATGAAAAATCAAGAATATTATTTTCAAAGGTGTATAACAAATGTATGCATTGTCAAAAAATGTTCGCACACAAGAAAACCGTTCGCTGAGATGTTTTATGCTATACACTATTTGGTGTGAAGATTTTATATATATATATATATATATATATATATATATATATATATATATATATATATATATGCAATTGTGCATTAGATTAGCTGTACTCAGTATTATATATATATATATATATATATATATATATATATATATATATATATATATATATAAGTGTGTGTGTGTGTGTGAATGAAAGACTGAAAAGTATAAAGAAGATAATATATACAGATAGATAAACTGTGTTTGAGGTTTACTGACCAATATAAATGTATATATAGATAGATATCGAAATATATATAAAATCATGAATATATAAATATATTGATTGATAGATACATAAATAGTTATATATATATATATATATATAGGTGAATTGATAGATAGGTAAATAGGCTGATATATATACAGATGGGAAAATGTCAAAGTGTAATAGGCATAAACAAAGATAAATGAGTTACCTAGTCAATATACAGAACGCAAAATTTGTGGTTCTTTTCAACGGTACATGTTAAAATTGTGTATTAGGCATGTTGCACCTAGTAACGAAGTATTTCAAATTGGACAAGAAGGATAACCCAATGTCAGCACTGACAAATGGTATAATCTCATGCACGCATGCGTTTTTCTCTCGCTGGAGGCTCATCAACAGAAGCCGGTACTACGCCCTATACCCTCTATGTATTATTTCCGTCCAATTGTCCCACCCTACTGGTCCAACTATATAATTTGAATAGGGTGTAATGCCGTCACTTACTGATGGGTCGGCAGTAAGCGCAAAACGCATTCCCATGAGATCCTACCATCAGTTAATGTTGCCTTTGGTTAATCCTCGTGAGCCTAATTGAATTAATGTGTTTTAAGTCTTTTATTTGAGCTGGACTTCTTGTCCTATATGTGCTTCATTAAAATTAATTTTAGCAATAGGTATCACATGTTAGTGTGTATCTTTCAAATCTTTGAGTCTTCCAACTCAACTCTAACAAACTGTTATTTCTAAACGAAAATTTGTTGCGCGGGTAGCGATAACAATTTTCTTTAATTGAAGGTTGCGATCTTGATATGAAAACCTCACTCGTCAACATAAACTAGTCATTTTATAATGAACCATAGGAAAATCATCCTGTAGGCAGACTTCGTCCAAATTAGAATTTGGACAAAAAAACTGGTCTACTGGATGAATTGCTTTTTCTACATTATATAATGCTTATTTTATACTGACGAAATAGATTTATATGATGGGACTGTTGTTTATATCAAGATCGCAACCTTTATTAACATAATTCTGTTATTATTATTATTTCATAACTATAAAATTTCAATCGCAATAGATTCATCAAATATCTTGTACCTGTTCAAATAATTTTGCACTTAGATTGTTGTTTACTGAGAGAGATACAGGTTTAAACAAAAAATATTTTGATATATATATACATATATATATATATATATATATATATATATATATATATATATATATATATATATATAAGTAGATTTATGTGCATATATTATTCTATAAGCCTATTTATTCAAGTATACAAATTTACATAAACATATATATATACATGCGTTTATGTTGTTATACATACCTATATGCACACATAAAGTTATATATTTCTCTATAAACAAATACACATAGATATATATATATATTCATATCCGCGCATATACAAGTATATATATATATAAATTTACTCCCAAAGAGTATCCACATGGATGAATTTAAAAAAAAACACTGTCCAAGATAACATAAAAATACCATAACAGTTAAAATCGCATGCCAGGCGTCGAACCTTGGTCTAAATGGTTTGCATATATATATATATATATATATATATATATATATATATATATATATATATACATATATATATATATATAATGTCAGCATGAACTTATTATTGCATCAGGTCGCAGGCAATTCATCTATTAGACCGGGTTCGTTCTCATTTGGAACTCATGAATTACTGTCTAGAATTTGACAATATTCATATTTACCAATTGATGTCATTAAATTTCACAATTATATATATATATATATAAATATATATATAGATATATATATATATATTTATATATATATATATATATATATATATATATATATATATCAAATTACATCACTGTTCTTAGTTTAGTTTATTTATATGTCTGTTTACGACTGACGTTGATCGTAGATTATAATTATGAACAACTAGACAAATTATCGCTTATTGAAATACATTTTTAACAAGTAAAATAATCTTCTTTGATAATTTCTCGTCTTCAATTCTATCGAAATTTTATTAACATTTTTTTCAGTGTTACACAGCGTAAATGATAGCCTAATTTTTATACATTATCCTTGTCATTATTAGCAACATCAACTTTCGTTTTCGTTATCAGCCGTAAATAACTTTCCTAATTTTATTATGTTTTACCGATAAAAGTTCTTTGATAGCATCTTGCTGCGAAGCGATTGTGATTGACATTTCACAGTTAAACAGATTCACAGCAAAATAAAGGGTTTTACTAATTAGAAATTTATTGCACCTTATTTGCGATATGAATAAGATATTGAAACTAAAACTAATCTTTCTCATTCTCATAATGAAAGTAGTTCACACAAAAGGAGAATCAGGCTGCTCTTGCGTACGAAAGTTTTTATTGAAAACAGTAAGTCAAAGTAAATTTTATCAATTAATTTTTATATTCAGATAATGTTTGTGGCGGAGAACTAATATATATGCAATTGTGTATTAGGTGTTGCGCACCTAGTAACAAATTAGTTCAAATATGATCAGAAGGATAAACCAAAGTCAGCATGAACGGAATGTATAATCTCGTGCATATGCGTTTCGTGCTTACTGACGACTCATCAGTAGGAGCCAGTATTACGCCCTTTACTCACTACATATTTGGGTGAGGAATGTTAGGAAATAGGATAGTATAACCTCCTATACAAAGGTGTAAATCTTCATTAGTAAAGCTAACTTCATATAAAGTCTTCGACTATGCGACTTCAAAGAAAACTCATTATATATATCATATATACCACGTCTGTAAGAGGAACCAAAACTATGGCTACTTTGTCAGTACTTGATACCAACACTTTTGTTGCCGAGTCGTTACATGGTACCAATACAATGGGTTTGAATGTATGCTAAAGTTCACCAAAATTAAGAATTACAACTATTTCTGGTCAGGTGTGTTTCTTAAGCACTACTCAATGACAGAGTGTTAGGAAAACCATTCCTTTACAACGGAGATATCGTACCGAGAGTTATTAAAATAATTTCAAGCGGTTTGCTTTTATAATCCTTAGCATAATCTAATCAATATAGGCTTAAAATATTTTTAAGCCGCCAGAGTTTCATGTTATATTTGTTTAAATTATCTTCTTTTCACAAACCAGGTTTTATTTTTTCAATAACGTTTTCAAATTTCTCATTTTAAAATAATATTCTATTTCGAAGTGTATTCAAATAATACCAGGATCAGATTAATTTCCTTTCGTATTTTGCTTTTTTATTAGCAATAATTTATCATGAGCTTAATGTTATGCAATAATCTATTCTTCTGTTTTAAGTCGATCCTTGTCATTAGATGTATTTTTTTAGAAACAACACGTAACGCCATTTTTTCGGATATTAGAAATATGACAAGCAGAAATCGATTGAGTCTTTTTTAAGCACTTATAATGAATTTATGATTTCTGTATGTTTTATTAAGCAGCTAATTAGTTGAAATAGGATCACAAGGATATGCCAAAGTTAACATAAAACAGGATATAATCTCATGTTCACGTGCGCTCAGTGCTTACTGGTGACTTTGAATTTGGAGTCGAAACTACGCCCCAGCCCATCTTTTCATTGATTTTAAAGTAGACAAATATAATGTGCTCCATTGAGTGACATCTTGTGTATCATGGAAATGCAACAACGTATGGTAATCGAGACCATTGTATAAACTCTTTCTGTAGTACCAGGTTAAATACAATGGGATTGGTGTTTACTACAAGCTCGTAAACTTGATTAAAAGAATTGTTGCCACCACCCGCGCAAGCATTGGTCGTTTAATTGTATTACCTATTTATTTATGTGGTGGAAGTTGCAAAAAGTTCAAGTTCGTGACTGCATAAATATTTGTAGCCGACATTTCCAGTCAAGTACAATGTATGCGAGACTACTAGAGGTGAGAGACGCATACCTAACGCATATATATTATATGCGTTGCGTCTTGATCCTCGCTAGTCAGTTTTTCGTCGTACTCTTATGATGATCATGGAAGGTCGAAACGCGTCAGTATGTGTGATTAACGGCAGTTGTGCTGTTTTTAAAAATAAATATAATTCTCAATTTTTTTTAACTTTAGCATACTTCGAAATCCATTGTGTTAGTACTATGTACCTAATCGGCTACCATAGTATTGGAAACATGCACCTTTTCGGCTACCATAGGGTTGGTATCAGTTATTGACAAAATAACCATACTGTTGGTACTCTTTTCAGACTTGGTATATATATTATATATAGTTAGTTGACTTTGTAGTCGCATTATCGTAGACCTTCTATGAATTTAGCTTCACTAGTGCTGGTTTACACATACGTCTAGGAGATTATACCGTCTTATTTTCACACATTCCTTTCCCAAATATATAGTGCTTACATAGCGTATTATTGGCTCCTGCTGATGAATCGCCAGAAAGCACGAAATGAATGTGCACTTGAGATTATACTTTCGGTTTATGCTGTCTTTGCTTTTTTTATCTAGTCATAGTTGAACTTATTTGTTACTAGGGGCGCAACACTTAATACACAACTGAATATATATTAGTTTTCCGCCTCAAACACTATCGATATATATATATATATATATATATATATATATATATATATATATAATTGAATAATGCCATTATTACCGCGAAATCTGATAATTGATATCGATCAAATCCAGACTGTATGGAGTTGCTGGAGTAACAGTATTCAGATATAGTTTTAGTTCTCATTTTCGGTGAACATTAGCTTTTATTGAAACCCATTGTGTCGTAACGATGTACGTTTTCGTTGCCATCATGTTGGTATCGGTTACTGACACAACAGACATTCTGTTGGTAACCCATACAGACTTATAATATAGTGAGTTGGTTTTGAAGTCGCATTGTCGAAGACTCTATATGAAGTTAGCTTCACTACTGCAGGTTTAAAAATTCGCATTGGAGATTGTACCATCATATTTTCTACATTCCTCAACGAGATATATAGTGGGTAAAGGGCGTAATACCGGCTCCTACTGATTAGTCGCCCGTTAACTCGAAACGAATGTTCACGAAATTATACTTTTCTTTCATGCTGTCTTTGTTTCTTCCTTCGGGTCATACTTGAAATAATTTGTTACTATTTGCACAACACCTAATTCGCAATTGCATATATATTAGTTCTCCGTCCCAAACAGTATCTAACAGTAATATATTTATAATCTTGTCTGAAAGGTACTTTTTGTTATTCTATTATTAAAAAACGCTGTCTTATTTGACACTGCAAAGTTTGCTTCAGATTTAAAAAATGTGATAAAATATTTATTTCAAAACGCTAAATGGACATAAATTAGTCATACTCAGACTAATTTAGTAACATTGTACTAAATTGTACAATAATATTTATTCCAAAAAAAACAATTTATGAGTTGTGACTTGCATTTAAAAGGAAATTTTTAAATCCATAGTACTCATTTCATTTGCAAAAATAGAAAGAAATACAATAATTATAAGAACAATATCTCTTTCATTTTTCTATCAAGTATCTTTTAATATATATATATATATATATATATATATATATATATAATGCCAATTGCCTTCCAATATTACACAGTATATCTCTAAATAGGAAGAGAAAACACATTAATAACAAAGCCACAAATAATAAAGGGCCATTATACGTTTTCCCTAATCAAATATACATATATATACATATATATATATATATATATATATATATATATATATATATATATACATATATATATATATATATATATATATATATTTATAATTAGGAAGAAAGAACACATTAATAACAAAGTGGATAAAGGCCATTTATTTCGTGAATACTAATCATCTCTTATACAATCATACATATTTATACATTTTTGGTTTTCAATTGATTATGCTAGTGGTAACAAATCTGACTCGTTTTTACTTCTGAACAAACAGGCCCTTGACTAGAATCAACAAACATACAATCGGATTGGCAACAAACTAAAGTGGAAATAACAGAGGCGCATACATTGACAGAAGTTTCCAAACAATATGAGCGTTTAACTCTGAAATCCACACTGGCGCTGTTACCATGTGGAAATTATAAATTTGCGCAACAAGGTGAAACGATCAACTACACTGGGAAGAATAGCACTCGTACATGTAACAGTGAAAAAAGCGCACAAATGGTTAATTCTCAAGCTATCAAAACAATAATGACCAGATCTCAGACATCACTGTGCAATACTGCGAGAATGACCTCTAAAGGCAAACACGCATACACACTAACACAAACGCATACACACTTACCAACTAGCCAAAACAAGAAACAAAAGTAAAAACGAGTCAGATTTGTTACCACTAGCAAAATCAATTGAAAACCCAAAATTTATAATTATGTATGATTGTATTAGAGATGATTAGTATTCCCGAAATAAATGGCCTTTATCTACTTTGTTATTAATGTGTTCTTTTTTCCTAATTATAAATATACTGTGTAAAATTAAAAAGGCATGGACATTATGTATATATATATATATATATATATATATATATATATATATATATATATATATATATATATATATATATATATATTTATTTATTTATTTATTTATTATGTCCATTGCCTTCAAATATTACGCAGTATATTTCTATTTAGGAAGAAAAAACATTAATAACAAAGTGGATAAAGGTAATTTATTTCAAGATTACTAAACATCGCTCTTCAATCTTTCATTTATATACATTCTGGGTTTTCAATTGATTATGCTGGTGGCAACAAATCTGACTCGCTTTTAATTCCATTTCTTTTTTTGGCTGATTGGTACGTGTGTATGAGATTGAGTTTTTGTGTGTGCCTTTTTGCATGTAAAGGTCACTCTCGCTGTATTATAAAGTGATGTCTGAGATCTGGTCATTATTGTTTTGACGGCTTGAAAATTAACCATTTGTGCGCATTGTTCGCTGTTAAGTGTACGAGTGCCATATTTCCGAGAGTAGTTTTTGTTTCACCAAGTTGCGCAAATTTGTGTTCTTCACATGGTAACAGCGCAAGTGTGTATTGCAGTGTTGAACGCTCATATTGTTTGGAAATTTCTGTCACCGTATGCGCATCTGTTTTTTCCTCACCAGTTTGTTGCCAATCCGATTGAATGTTTGTTGATTCTAAAAGAGGGCCTGTTCGGTCTGGCCTGGATACTAGTAAATTTTTTTTGAATTTTGATATTTGGGGCCTGTTGATTAGAATATGATGTTGATGAGACTTTTGAATATTTAGTTCAGGTGCTTGTTGTTTTATATAGAGGACTTCATAAAAAAGTAATAATTTTTATGATTTTGCTTTATTTAGAATTGAGAAATTGGTCGAATTGTCTAAATGCCCCGTTTCCAATATATGATCGGAAATAGCTGATTTTTTCGACGGTGCCAAGCCTTTGTTAATGAATTTCTGTGGTAAATGTTGCTGGATTCTGCTTATCAATTGCTTCTTCGTAAGTCCGATATATGTGCTACCGCACATACATTCACTACAACAGCAGTGTGCCAAAATTCCATAAATGAAACTTAGTAAACAACCTAGCAAACAGAATCAGTAAGATCTGCTCTAAACACAAGATTGAGGAAGAACTGGGCTACCTCAGGAAAATTTTGCTAATGAACAACTACCTTGAGCGATTCACCGATGCCTACATCAGACCACGGCAGATTCGCACTAGAGAGGATATCGTCAAGAAGGTTTTCCTAATCTTACCATTTAGAGGCGACGTACCAGCCTCAATAACTGCACTAAGGCTGAATAGAATAACTAAGGAGAACTTTCCCATTGTTAAAGTTAATATGACATTGAGCACACAGAGAATCATGAGGTTGGATGCCAAAGATCAATTGCCAATTCTCTCCAAATCATTCATACTCTACAAATTCTCATGTATGTGCGTTGGCACATATACCGGATGTACGAAGAAGCAATTGATAAACAGAATACAGAAATATTTGCCACAGAAATTGATTACCAAAGGCTTGGCACCGTCAAGAAAATCAGCTATTTCCGATCATATATTGGAAACGGGGACCCAGTCAATTCGACTAATTTCTCAATTCTACATAAAGGAAAATCAGAAAAATTATTATTGATTTATGAAGCACTTTATATAAAACAACAAGCACCTGAACTAAATATTCAAAAGTTTCATCAACATGATATTCTAATCGACTGGCCACGAATAACAAAATTCAACAACAATTTACTAGTATCCAGGGGAGACCGAACACTCACTCGACTAGAATCAACAAACATTCAATCGGATTGGCAACAAACTGACGAGGAAAAAACAGATGCGCATACGGTGACAGAAGTTTCCAAACAATATGAGCGTTCAACACTGCAATACACACTTGCGCTGTTACCATGTGAAGAACACAAATTTGCGCAACTTGGTGAAACTAAAAACTACACTCGGAAAAATAGCACTTGTACACGTAACAGCAATCAATACGCACACATTTTTAATTCTTAAACCATCAAAAAAGTAATGACCAGATCTCAGACATCACTTTGCAATACAGCGAGAATGACCTTTACATGCAAACAGGCACACACACAAACACAAACGCATACACACTTACCAATCAGCCAAAACAAGAAATAGAATTAAAAGCGAGTCAGATATTTTTCCACCAGCATAATCAATTGAAAACCCAAAATGTATATAAATGAAAGATTGTAGGGCGATGTTTAGTAATCTCGAAATAATTAGCCTTTATCCACTTTTGCAAAAGGAAATGTGTTAAGCATATTACTAGCTTCAATTTTATATAACCCATAAATAATATGTCAGTAATTACTATTAAAATACTTGGTTAATACAAGATACAAAATATATGCTAAACAAATATTTGACATTTTGCATGTTAATGTCATTATCAATTTATTTCAAGGCGCGGTCTTATTTGAATTTGGCAAAGTTTGCTTTAACTTTACAAAATGAGTAAAATCTCAAAGTTTTGTAAAGCATATATTTCGGATCTTGTATTATCCAATTTAACCGAAATTAATTAGTAATTACTGGCTTATTAAATTAAAGCTAGAAATATGCCTTACACATTTTCTGTGGCAAATGTTTGAGATAAATGTTGAAATAATGAATTAAACCTTTATCTTGGTGATTTTTATCAAGTTCCAGAAGTTAGACGAATAATGTCTCGCTCATAAATCGTGTGCAATATATATATAAATATACTTTCTGAGAAAATTAGAAAGAAATGTTTCTTGTATCTGGTAAATTTCCTTTTTACGTTTGCAAATAAAATGAGAGCTTCGAATTTCGAAGTTTTCTTTTATTTCAAAATCGCGACTCATAAATTATTTTTTAGTAAAAGAAATATTTTTCTATTTAGTACAGCCTTACTAAATAGTTTCAATGTGACTAATTTATCGCCGTTATCCACTTTGAAATAAATTTGTTCACCCAATAAGTCTGAAATCTTAAACAATGCCCAGTATTTCTTAAAAATTGATTTAAATTTCTCAGTGCTGTCCTTCTTGCTTTTATTTACGCCGCCGTTTTCTTGTGCGGGACAATTGATATCATTCGTGGGTCGGCAAAATCTTGAATCTTTTACATTTCCAGGTGAATCGATATTTGGCATTGATTGCTGGGTTCTCACTTTTCCCTTCATTTTGAAGCCCTCCATCAGCTGCATGTCTGAACATGACGTTGGTACAAGATTTTCCACTCTTCTTTCCTAATTTTCAGAACTTCATTTCCAGTCCCATTTCAGGGTTGACACAATACGCACAGGAATAAAACACAACTTGTGGCAAATGTGGTATCCTCATTCAAGCCAGATCTATTTATATTTGTTTTAATTCCTGTTTCAATCACCCGTTTTGGATGAAAATAAGCAGTTTAAAATCAATGAGAATAAGATGTCTTAAAATAGTGGATTGGAAATATAGACACAAAGAATTGATGAAATTGAAAGAAATATTCTGGATAAAGGATTATCGGGCAAATTAAATGGATAAAATTATAAACAAGACGCTACGGCGATTTAATGGAAAAATAAACCAAGAAAAACAGGTAAGGTATTTTTAAAAGCAAAATGAAAATAAGCACAGAACGCTGGTTCTACGAGATTCCAGATTAAGTAGAAAAATTTGGACATAAACAAAAAATTGTTTTTTGAAATTTGATTTTATCTGAGACAAATTCTATGTTTAGAACCATTGGTGAGTTAATAAAATAAAATATAAATAGAACGGTTTCGGAACGAGGTTAGAACATTTGCTTAAATCTGCTATTGTGAGTATTGTGCTGTGTAAAGTGGCCTGAGGACGGTGCTGGATATTAGGCAGAGAAACGTCGCGAGTAAACAAAGATGTGATTGAACCGCATTTCCATTGGTTAGTATGAACGATGTTGAAGCCGTCGGAAGAAAGGGAGGAATAAAAACTCAGCCCAATCGAAGACAGAAAGAACATGGAATTTGTGATCACTCAGATCTTTGTGAAACTGTTAGTGCAAAGCTACAATCCGCTTTCGCAAAACGCGGCATTGTAGCTTTGCATCTGGCACTCCGCAATTAAATTTCTAAAAATATTTGTTGTTAATGTCCTAGTTTTTCTACTTAATCTGGAATCTCGTAGAACCAGCGTTCTGTGCTTATTTTCATTTTGCTTTTAAAAATCCCTTACCTGTTTTTCTTGATTTATTTTTCCATTAAATCGCCGTAACGTCTCGTTTATGATTTTCCCAATTTATTTTGCCAGATTATCTCAATTTATATATGATGTGAGAGAAACTCACATGTTCGCTTATATACTTATTTAAATATACATGATATATATATATATATATCAATATATTGTGCAGAAATATATATATATATATAAATAATTCTATGTATGCATACAAGATGTGGGGTGAAATTACATGGTTGCTTAAACGCTTATTTACATATTTGAAATATTTATGTGGAAGAATTTTAAGATTCTTACATAAGATGAGAGGGGAACTCACATGGTTGCTTATATGTTGATTTAGATAATCATAATATATATTGTGTGTATACGTTTATATTTATAGGTGAAAATGAGGTATTTGAAGTTCAAAGAACCCATTTTTTGCTTATATATACATAGATAAATATATATGAAGATATATAAATAGATAATGAAATATTAACAAATGTGTTTTGTCTGATATAATTTATCCGTTGAGTGACTCTCAATGTTGTTTATATGATATTCATTTTATATATGGTGTTTATACAAATATATATATATATATATATATATATATATATATTATATATAGATATTTATAAAAGATGTGGGAAGAACCCACATGGTTGCTTATATGATTATCTATATATGCATAAGATATAGCGTGTAGACGTATATATAAATGGATATTTATATATAAGATGTGGGTATAAATATATATAAATAAGTAAATAATAAAATTTAAATAAAAAATAAAAATATTGCTAATATATTATATACCCAAAGTTATTCGTAGGAACCCATCTTGTTGCTTACATGTAAATTTTTATATATACATAGATATGTATATGGTTTGGACACAGATATTTAAATGAAAAAATAAATTTATACAGGATATGAGTATAAATGTGTATTTGGTTGAGATATGATTCGTTAGAGTAGGCTCCGTATTCGGTCTTTTCCATACAATAGTATAATACTATATTCTTTCAGCAGTTTTACTAACCTTAATCTCTCTCTCTCTCTCTCTACAACCTATTGCACACAAGAAGAGTTTGGATAAACCGGGAATTTGAGAATTACTGCATTGAATTTTTAAATTTTAATTTTTGATCCCTTTATGCTTACGGAACAGCAATTTAAAAAATCGAGACGTGTTTGCCTACAGTTTTTCAATAAATATTACTTTAGTAGAATACACATGTGTGTATATAGGTTGTTGTTGTGTGTGTGGGAAAGGGGAGACGTGAATCAGTTTGTGCATACATTTGAATAGAAAAGAATAGATATGAAGACCAAATAATATGGCAGACAACAAAAAATTTTAAGAATTATATTAAATATAAATAGATCTGTCTTAAATGAGGATGCCACATTTGCCACAAGTTGTTTTTCCCTTTGAGTATGGTGTCATCCCTGAAGGTGGGTCTGTAAATGAAGTACAACTGCCTTGTACAAAAAAAGTAATTATATCAAATACCAGAACCGCTTATTTCTCATAAACTTCTGCAGTATTAACAAATTTACAAATCTATAACTGGTGGAAGGCAAAACATAACAGAAAATATAAACGTATGAAGTATGCGAAATAAGGGAGCAACCAATCAATTTCATGTAGCACCTCCGAACATGCTTTTTCTGCTTACATAATAAATCAGACTGCGATTTGTCCATCCATGGGTTTTGTATGTGGCTAACTCATTTCTGTTATTGCATTTAGGAGCTATTTTAAACGCTACGTCTGGCGAACATACGTGCGAGGTTTCAGCGATATGTTGCACAGTTGCTGACGTGTATTCACCATTTCATTTGAAACTGGTGTTGAAATTGCAATGTTCTTTCGTTAGAGTAAACAAACGTCTGATCAAGTGGTCTACATAAGTTGAACGATCACTTGCCCATGTACATTGGTAAATAATAATTGAGGTCAACATTAACGGCTTCTTTTTATCCTTTGAATGTCTGCGTAGTGCGAGCTTCATAGGTTCAATCTCCGCGATTTGCACTCACGAGTTGTCGTTTTTCACTATCAGTTTCGATGTTGAAGCCTTCGGTTGAAAGGGACGAATACGCGCTCAGCCTGAACGAAGATGAGATGGATGCGTACTTGAAAATGGGCTTTCTATTTTATTGCAGGTAAAAACAACTATGCTATATTAAAAAATACTCGTTAATTAACTGCATTCAATTTACGTTTTAATATTGCTTTAATTTTTTCTGTTCTGTGCTGTAAACAAGATCCCCTTACATGGGATGTTCAGGTAAATTGTTTTAATTTATTGTCCAAAATCCGTCGGTTTCTTTTGATTTCCCATTTTAATGATTAACTCAATCAACAGTTTGGGATAGACATTAGACATTAGATAGTTTGTTGCTTTGGCATATTCGTCACCTTTTGAATCTATAACAAACAACCTGCCAATTCTTGAAGAACAACCGCGAACTATTGATAATTTAAACACCTGACCCATTAATTACTTACATATTTCAGTATAAACTAAGAATTGTATAGTGTAGAAAAGGCAATTCATCCTTATTGGGAACTCATCATGTACTGGCCAGAATTTGCCGCGGACAGGACTCGAACCTGGGCACGTCTGCTTCGGAATCTGGTAATCTAACCACTGAGCCATCCTGCCGCACACTACACTGCACACAATTTTCAGTAAAACTAACTAATGTAACTTGGTTAGTCTATTTTTCCTTTAGGTGGAGCTCATATGGCATCCATTTAGACCTAAAGTTCCAACTAACCATCCCCAGCATGAACGGAAAGTATAACCTCATGCACATTTGTTTCATGCTTACTGGTGACTCATCAGTAGGAGCCGGTATTAAGCCCTTTAACCACTATATAGTTGGTCGTAAAATGTGGGACAATAGGTGGGTACATACTAGCATATATATTAGCTCTTCGCAACAAACAGTATTTAACTGTCATACATACATTTGTCTGGATAAATTGTCTTTTCTATATTATATAATGTTTGGGTTATTCTGTATATATATATGTGTGTGTGTGTGTGTGTGTGTGTGTGTGTAATGAGACTGGTGTTTTCAAACAAATCAGAAACTTGAATTAAAATAATTGTTATCCCCGCCCCGCAACCAAAGTCCGTTTAAATAATGCAACAACCGATCATTTGCGTGCATCACCTGCATTTCGAGATCAATGCCCGCACATATTATTTCTGCTTGCATAATTTCGATTGGAGTTTGGTCATGCATTGGGCTTTGTGTGTGGCTAACACATTTTACAATCTCCCGTCACAGGCCATACTCTACAGAAGCTTTTTTAACAATGCAACGAAGATGTACAGTTTCATTTTAAGGAAGTATCCTTAAACAGAAAATGTTGAGCCCCCTAGCTCCAGTGGTGGCTGAGATTATTCTAGGCCCTCTTCATAGCACTTTATAAATGAGTGACGCTGATGTGAATGTACACAATACATTCAATTTGTTGATGATACCTTCCGCGGTCGTAAAAACAGTTCACAATCACACACAATGTTTCAAAGATTCAATAAAGCTCCTACAAATATCATTTTCGCGTCGGAGCGAGAAGAAGATTGTTTGCCTTTCTTGGGTTTATAACTGTAGAAAAATGCTAACGGTTATTTAAATAAAACAGTTTACCACAATCCAATCTGGTTCCCCGGTATTTGCATTATAGCTGTTTCGTGTCCTTTCAATTTAATTCATCAACAGCTTGTGGCTGTTTTCAAAAGTTGACAAATTCGTCAATCAATATTCAAATGTTGACGCGTATAATTAAGCAAATCACTGTCCAATATCTAATGATTCTCTTAAACAAATGATTGAGTCAATCATTGAAACGGGGAATCAAAAGAAACCGACGTATTTTGGACAAGAAATGAAAAAAATACCTGAATATCCAAGTAAAGAGGGATATTGTTTCCGCACAGCACAGAAAAAACAATTGAAGCGGTTTTAAAATCAATTTTGAATGCAATTAAGCTTCGAGTTTTATTTAAGGTAACACACTTGTCTTTACCAGCATTTAAAGTGAAATAACCATTAATGTCGACCTCAAACATTATTAAAAATATATGTGCGAAGTTTATCCATCAAATAACCTAGGCCAATCGACTAGAAATTTTATTACCCGAACATTGCAACCTAAATTCCTGTTTTATATCAAATGATGAATACACAACTGCAATTGCGCAACATATCTTTAAAACCTCGCACTTACGTTCTTCAAACATAGCATTTAAGAGAGCTAGCTAATGCAATAACAAACATGAAAAGGCTAGTAACGAAAATCAATTAGCAGTCAAACTGCAGTCGGTTTTATGCAAGCAGAAACAGCGTGTTCGGGCATTAAGCATAATTTGAAGGGGACACATGAAATTGATTGGCTGTTCTCTTATGTAGCACTTTCCCTGTGTTTATATTTTCTGTTTTTTTGCCTCTCAGTATATACCGTTTTTTACATTTGAATATTCTTGAGAAAATTATGAGAAAGAAACGATTCTTGAATTTGAAAAAAATTAATCTTTATTTTTGCACATTGAAGGTTTACTGTTAATTTTCTCAAGGCTCGTATTCTGATAGAATGTTAAAATTTAGTAATTAATGTATTGATAAAATTTATATATTAATATATATACATATATCTATATATATATATATATATATATATATATATATGTGAATTAGATATAAATTATTATGCTTTATATACTATATTTTCCATGATATACGTATATATATATATATATATATATATATATATATATATATATATATATATATATATAAACGTCAGTTCTACCTAAAGACTTAATAAATTATGCAAACCAACTCATTAAACCTCGAGGTTTTTTAGATCACTGTCATGAGGACACTTTGCAGCATTTTGTAGAACATAATTTATGAGCCCATCTCTGGCAAATCTGGTTATTTTTTAATGATTGCTACGGTTGGATATTATTCAAAATGTTCACTTTTGAACACTCAAGATATCTCCTGAAATTCTTTGGATCTGCTGAAGAATAAGATCAGCGCTCTTGTAACAATAATCACGCCGCATTGTATCCTCTTTACACAGCTGAACATCAGTATGAAAATATAGTTGAATAACTAGTGGCACATAATATAGATTAATAAGTGATTTATTTAACTTAATGTGTGATTAACTTTAATCTCAGTTTTCCCATTGTTCTGTCATATATCCGATCGCAAGGTACACGGTTGAAATTTGTAAAGTCACCGAAAGCTGCATAGATTTCAGGCATATTCTGAATGAATGAAATCAATAGTTACTGTGAATAAGAAAAAATTGTCGTTAATAATTACAATCGATTTCCAAAAAATTAAATCTGCAAATGTTCTCAATTCTTTAATAACATTAATGAGGTAGATTTTCTACTCTACTTCATCGTATGCGAAAAAGCGAACCTAAAGAAAAAATGAATTTTAGATCAAGGTTGCGAAAGTAGTATAGTAAATCCTGGCCCATTGGCTAAGTATCACACATTTGTCGAGTATAAACCGGGCATTTTTATAACAAAAGTAATTTTTACAACATTGTAGTGAATACTTAGTTTATGCTGAAAAAATATATGAAAACAATTAATTGGCCTGGTGCATTGTTGGTATGATCTCCTTCTTAGCTCGAATAAAAGTAATTGTTATCGCTTCCCGCGCTCCCAGGTAATTTTAAATACCTAAAGCATAACTGCACAAATCTGTGAACATTTATATAATTTAAACGAACGATTGGTGATCGCTGCCTCGCAGTGATAACTACTAAAATCAGCATTTCGATCCCTCGGCTCTTGCACCTGAATCATCTGTTAGTACATCCACTATAAATACTATCATTGTTAGCAAGAACCATATATATGCAAGTATATATTAGGTGTTGCGAACCTAGTAAATCAAATTTAGTTCAATTTATGATCCAGTGTATAGTGATTTACTGGCGTTGCGTAATTGTTCATAAATAGCTGTAATTCTCAATTTTCTGGTAAAACTCGAAAGCGCACACGTGATATCCATAGATCATGTTAGAAAATGACCAAAGGTACTCTTTCGGCAACTATAATGTTGTGTCGGTTACTGACATTACAAAAGCCATAGATGTTAAAGCAACATTTATTCAATATATTAGGTACTAGCGTGTATATATATATATATATATAGTATTCTTTTCGACAGTGAGCTTTTTAAGAAAATCACCGAAATTCCTCCCTTTGTGCAAAAACAAAAGAGAATTTATTTCAGAGGTATAGAAAATTTTCTCTTCTCGTCATGGTCTTCTCAAACATCTACTCGCTGAGACATTATCTTTATATATGAAATTGGAAAGCAAAACAAGATAGAAATATGTGAACATAGAGAGAGTGTGAAAAATAGAAACCAATCAAATTGCGTGCGTCACATCCAGTTCAAGCTCAATGCTTGTACGTGCTTCTTCTGCTTGCATAAATCCGGCTGCAATTTGTTTATCCATAAGGCTTCGTATGTGGCTAGCTCCCTTTTGTTTTTGCATTTAGTAATTACTTTGAATGCTACGTCTGGAGAACATACGTGCGATGTTTCGATGATGTGTTGCGCAATAGCAGACGTGTATTCACCATTTGATTTAAAACAGGCGTTCAAGTTGCAATGTTCTCTCATTCGAGTAATTAACCGTCTGGTCGATCGGCCTACGTAAGTTGATCGACAACTTGTGCATGTATATTGGTAAATAATATTTGATATCGACATTAACGGCTGTTTCTCTTTGATTACTGGTACAGGCAAGTGTAAGTTTGAAGCTCTAAATAACATCTCGTAGTGTCGCAGTGTGCTGCTATCTAAATGTGGCTGTTTCAGGTCGCTAAGACTTCAACATTAATCATAAGTAAATGTGCTCAATATATACGGTACGTGAATGATATATTTCTTGTACTTAAAAACAGGTCGCAATCACGAACATTGCTTCAAAGTTTCAACAAAGCACATAAGAATATCGGTTTCACGTCAGAGCACGAGAAAGATGACTGTCTGCCTTTCCTAGATGTACTATTAAAGAAAGAAACTAATGGTAAATTAAACAGAACAATTTACCATAAACCAACATGGTCTGCACAGTATTTGCATTACAGCAGTTTTGTGCCATTTCAATATAAATTATCAACAGTTCGTGGTTGCTTTTCAAGAATTGACAGGTTGGTTAGTCAAGATTCTAAAGAAAATGAATATAATAAAGCAATTAACGATTTAATGTCTAATGGCTATCCCAGACAATTAATTGCAATCAATTATTAAAAGGGGAGTTAACCAGAAACAGACGTACTATGGGCCAGAAAAGAAAACCGTCTACCTAAACATCCCATTTAAGGGGGATGCAGTTTCCCGAATGGCACAAAAGAAAGTTGAAGCAGCATTGACACGCACATTTAATGCAGCCAAACTACGAGTGTTATTTAGGGTAACACACTTGCCTTTACCAGCAATCAAAGAGAAACAGCCGTTAATGTCGATATCAAATATTATTTACCAATATACATGCGCAAGTTGTCGATCAACTTACGTAGGCCGATCGACCAGACGGTTAATTACTCGAATGAGAGAACATTGCAACCTTGAACGCCTGTTTTAAATCAAATGGTGAATACACGTCTGCTATTGCGCAACACATCATCGAAACATCGCACGTATGTTCTCCAGACGTAGCATTCAAAGTAATTACTAAATGCAAAAACAAAAGGGAGCTAGCCACATACGAAGCCTTATGGATAAACAAATTGCAGCCGGATTTATGTAAGCAGAAGAAGCACGTACAAGCATTGAGCTTGAACTGGATGTGACGCACGCAATTTGATTGGTTTCTATTTTTCACACTCGCTTTGTTCACATATTTCTATCTTGTTTTGCTTTCCAATTTATATATAAAGATATGTTCATGAGTAGATATTTGAGAAGACCATGAGAAAGAAAATTTTCTTATATCTGATAAAATTTCTTTTTGTTTTTGCACATAGGAAAGGGTACAATGAATATCATATATATATATATATATATATATAGTATATATAGATATATATATGTATATAGTGTGAGTTAGCGTTGAAGTCGCATTGTCGAAGACTTTATATGATGTTAGCTTCACTATTGCAGGTTTACACATTCGTCTAGGAGTTTGTACCGTCCTATTATCCAACATTCTTCACCCAAATATATTGTGGTTAAAGGGCGTAATGCCGGCTCCTACTGATGAGTCGCCAGTAAGCACGCGAACGTATGTGCATGAGATTATACTTTCCGTTCATGCTGCCTTTGGTTTATCTTTCTGGTCATAACTGAACTAATTTGTTACTAGGTTCGCAACACCTAATACATACTTAAATACATCCATTTGTCAGTATAAACTAAAAATTGTATAGTGTAGAAAAGGCAATTCATCCAGTAGACCGGTTTCGTCCTTGTTGGGAACTCATCAAGTACTGGCCAGAATTTGCCGCGGACAGGTCTCGAACCTGGGCACTTCCACTTTGGAATCTGGTGATCTAACCAATGTGCCACTCTGCCGCACTCTACACAAAATTTCCCGTTATAAACCAACAATGTAACTCGTTTAGTCTTTTTTCTTTTAGGTAGAGCTCATATGGCATAAATTTAGACTCAATGATCCAAATAACAATTCCCAATCTTTTAATTAATGATTGATTGCGTGGTTGGCGGTAACAATTCTTTAAATCAATTTTGCGAGCTAGATGTTAACACCAATCCAATTGCATTTAACCAGTCAATGCAAAATTACCACTAGTCGCACGCACTGACCTGTTTCGAACTTCCATGACCATTCACAGGTTAATACGTCAAATTGACTAGCGAGGATGAACCCGCAATACACATATTTTGAAAGCAAAACTAGATATTCGGCTCTCATGTCTAGTAGCCTCGCATTCATTGTACTTGATTGAGAATGTCGGCTATACAATTTCTTTGAAGGTACGAACATTAACTTTTTGCAGCGCTTGCCATATATATATATATATATATATATAGGCAATACAATACTTGTTATATTCATCATTATATGCATCTATTATTTTATATGCTAGCATTTATGTATGCATGCATCATTTTACACGTTTTTACAAATATTTATTGAAACTTATATTCAAAAACTTGATTCAGTTATATAGACAATACAATTAAACAAACATTGATTGCACGATTGATGGTAAAAATTCTTTCAAACAAGATTTCGAGCTTGATGTAAGCACCAATCCGGTTGTATTTAACTATTCGTCGAACAACATAGCAAAACTACCGCTAGTCGCACTTACTGACGCCTTTCGACCTTTTATGATCATAATCAGATAACAATGACAAACGGACTAGCAATGATCAAATCGCAATGCATATATATGAAAAGCAAGTACAATTAATGCGAGACTACTAAAAGTGAGAGCCGTATATCTAATTATGCTTTCTATATACATGTATTGCGGTTTGATCCTCGCTAGCCAGTTTGCTGTTGTAATCTGTTAATGATTATGGAAGGTCGAAACGCGTCAGTGCGTGGGACTGGCGGTTGCTTTGCTATATTGCTCGACAACTGGCTAAACACAATGAAATTAGTGTTTACATAATCCCAAGTCTGTCATTATCAAACAGACACCACATTACATAGCGAAGTGGTATTGAAATGAACTTTTATATAATTAAACGTATATTGGTTGAGGGGGCGGTGATAACAATTATTATAATCAAAGTTGCGATTTTCATACAAGTACCTGACCCATTAATTACTTACATATGTCAGTATAAACTAAGCATTGTATAGTGTAGAAAAGGCAATTCATCCAGTAGACCGGTTTTAATATCGTCCTCTATTGAAATTATATTGTATTGCGTATCATTGCACCAGCGCAGAATTATATTGAACTCAGGCACATTCGTTTTAACTGATACCAGTAATGAATCAGCGCATACTGG